>AYEL01091117.1:0-85227 GCA_000484575.1 Olivierus martensii | reverse complement strand
TGCATCGCTTGGTAGCTTCAACAACTTATCGCTTAATTACTCGTTTAGTTACGACTATATAATGCTGCATTTTGTCAAAATTAATAACAACATAGATTAATTTGTAAATAATAAATTGAAACTTTCCTAATAAATGCTCAAAATCAATTTTCAGAAAAATGATTGAACACTTGTCATTAAGCCTACCTAACCCTGTTGCTTAGAAAAAATAAATGGAATCGTCCAAAGCTCCGCAAACTCGAATTCGCGTCTGTACTGATTAATCTCATTGGTTTGTAAGTATTATAAGGAAGCCGAATATCTTCCGCTTAGGTGACGAACGTTTTGGAACGAACTGTACATTAACGAGGGTATCCATTATTTTATTTTTTCTTTTCGAGTTGAATTTTACAAATGTGAGCCTTAAAATTGTAATGTATTCTAGTTTATGCGACAGGCCATATAAGATGCCTTTGCGGGCCGCCTTTTGCCCATCCCTGATGTACATGGTGTCACAAGTATTTGTCAATAGGTGGCTATGCTACTATCATGCATGCACAATATCTAATGTGGACATTGTCCATTCAGTTGAGTTTTCAAAAATTATTTATTAAAAAGCAATGCTACATAACTTTTGTTGAATGAAGTTTCTCACATATAATTCATTGAAATATTGTCATTTTTATTAATATTCCATATTTATTAAACTTATTCTTACTTCATTTACACAATTACATCAGTACTTTTTGTAATTTTATTTATTTATATTAAAGAATCTTAATATATACAAAAATACTCTCCTCTCATACATAAACAGCTATATTATTATTTTTGTTATTTATAATTGACCATATTGTAACAATCTACCTAATATACATGCCACATAGTAAAGTAGGCTTGGCTCCAATTTCCCAGGAAGCAACTGACTGTTGTAAAGCAATAAGTGTCATGCCCACTTAAATGGCCACAAGATGGTTAATGTTTTGTTTTTTGTGATTTTCTTCTAAATTTCAGTGAAGTTGAAACAATAAATTAATGATTAAGCTATATTTCAGTTTATTTTAACAGAATTAACCAATATTTTTTGATTTTTTAGCATTTTATAGCTCAAAAAAATTGAGTTTTTTCTTAAAATTTCAAAAATATCATTTATTGAATTCCGTAATCAGAATAACTTTGATTTTATAATCTCTTATATAAGAGACTAAAATCAGCAAGATGTGATAAAAAAAAAATCCAAATTCTATCAAGTTGTTCAATTATAAACAATAGTTGTTTACATACAATTTTTTTAAAATATTTTGGCAACTGAAAAAATTTAGGAAACACAATCAAAAAGGAATATTTTCAATGAATACAGACAAAAAGTGATTTGCAAAAGTTGGATTAATAAAATCAAGATTAAATTTTTTTAATTCATTTTTTATTGCTTCTGTTGTTTTTGTTCCACTTTTTTGACATCTGTTCACATCAAAGGTACTGAATGGGAGGGAACATTGGACATCTTTGAAGAAAATGAGTTTGAGACCACTGTTCTGTACTATAACAGCAAAAAGTGGAGAATTCCATATAATTAAAAATTTTAAATATTTTATAACAATTCTATCAATAAATAATCATATTTTACTAGGAATGTAATAAATCCTGTATAATAGAGAAATTAATATTTGTTAAATGCAGATTAAATCAAATTTTATAGAGGTTTCACACATTTATAATATTTTTTACTATTGAGAAAAAAATTATAAATCAAATTTTTGATACTAGAGAGCAAAATATGCATTAAACTATATAATACACAACGATTGCCTCACACGTAAAAATAGATCACTCAAAAATTATGCAGGAAATGTGATTAATATAATTTTGAACAGACCTGTATGATACATGATCCTGAGCGAAACTGTAATTTTTAATAAATTGTATGCCATACAATGTGTCAAAGGATGATCACTTTGGATTGCAATGTAGGTCTGTGTTTTCACCTATTGGCTATAAGATTGTCAAGAAGTTCTAAGAATATCAATTATCATGCACACTCGTTAGTCTTAAGCTTAACATTTCTGAGTGAAGGAATGAGAGGAGAAATCTTTCAGGAGCATCCATGGATGTTCATGCAGTTTTAAGTTAATAGATTTGACTGGCCAAACCATTCTATTAGTTCCCTGTTCATTAAGATCTCAATTCACAAGACGGTGCCTGTGTGGACAGACATTATCACTTATCAATATATATTCTGGATCCACTACACATGCAAATGAAAAAGCACATGAATCAAGGATCTCATTTCATTTGTCCATTTAAAGTTGTGAGGAAGTTAACTTGGACCTGCCCTATTTTTATTTTATTATGCACTCTATTATTTATTTATCGTTATTTTCCTATATGCTAACGTATTATATTTTAGTTTAAAAGTTGACTTACTTCCACGCTCTCTGTCGTAGTTGGCAATCATGTGATACGGAATCGGAACCCGTATCCGGAAGAGCTATCCCGGTTAATGATGTCTTATCTACATAATATTTACCACTGAACTGATATGTGAAAATAAGAATAATCCGTATCGGTAATTTTGTTCGATACATAAATTAATTGTAAAGATAATGACATAAATGAACCACTCTATAAACTAATAACTTTGAACTTTTTAAGTATAAGTATGTAAATGAGCGAGTGCAGCAATGATCGTCACTCGAGTACTGTATAAAAGGACGACGCAATCGACAAGCATTTTGAGGTGTTGTATCAACGTAAGGTTGGTTAAGTGACATTGGAGTTGTTGTAGAGATCGATTATTGTTTGAAGTTTGTATCGGACGTCTTTTCATATTTTGTAAAATACCTTAAACTGTTTGTCATGTGCTTTGTTGCACCGTTATCAATCCACCATGTCGTGGAGTCAACTTCTGATGTAAAACTCTTTTTGCAGATAGACATCAATGCCACGGTGGTAGCCACAGAGTCATTTTCTTGAATACTTTTTGTCTCCTTTTTGCTTGGTTTTCCATCAGTTATCCACTGTCTGCAATCTTTTACCCAGTGGCTTTTCTTTTTGCAGTAGTTACAGATGTCCTTCCTTTTTGACTTCCATTTAGCATTTGTTTTGCTATCCTGTTTTCGATTATCTGACTTTGTCACTACCAGAGCTTCCTGTAAATTTCTCTCCTTTTCTTCATTCTTTATAAAGTTCCTTTCAAACATGCACAGGTTTGTTGTTAGCTCATCAAGTGTCTTCTTTTCATCTTTGGCCAGAAGCATCCAGTTGGTCTTAAAGTTCTCAAAGGCAACTGGTAAAATATTTAATATTTTGCAAACTAACATTAATTCTGGTAATCTATATTCACCTTTAAACTCTAATCCATTGTTTAACTCATTCCATAGTCTCTTTAGCTGAGTTATGTGTGTGGATATATCATTACTAGGTGTCCATGAAAATGAGAAAAACTCAGTGCAAATCTTAAATAATTGGTCCCTGGACACAGCCTCAAATTGCTGCTTTAGTCCTTCCCATGTATCACAGGCCGACTCTTTGTCCATAATTTTCTGATATACTGCATCAGTAACTGTACTAACTAGTATTGTCTTGGCATAACTATTTGCCCTTCGATAGAAATCGGTACGTTCTTTATGTTTCTTAATTTCGTCCTCTCTGGCACCAGTTCCTAGCGGTTCTGGTTTAGTTAATTTTCCGTCAATAGCATCTAAGGCTCCTTCATGATAGTCGAGCATATCACGTATCTTACGTTTCCACATCGGCCAGTCTGTTTCCCCGGTTAGCGGTTTAATATGTCTTGTTAAATCCATCTTAGAGAACTTAAATCTCACAGAAACAAGGATATTAGACTCGCAACAGGAAATATCAGATTAACACTTACTGACTTCTCAGCTAAGCAACTCAGTGACTCAGTTCTCTGTTAGCCCTAACTAGGCCTAGTCCTAACAATGGCGAACTCTCAAGTTGTTCCACTCAATCGTTGACTGAATTCGGCAGAGACGACTGTTGCTTCTTAGCTTGATCTTTGACTGTTCGTTCTTTTTCTTTTTTAGCAGTGTCCGTAAGTCCTTTTATGCATAAAGCTCGTGCATAAGACCCATAACCTGTTGAATTATTTCGTCTGTTGTGAAGAGAAGAAAACGAACACGTGCTTTCATTGCTAGAACAAAACAAAAAGTGAAACTTTATTTTAAACAAAGAGCGGGAGTTGTACAAAAGCGCCACTTGTGGGCTAAAACATGAAACACAATTAATATAATTAATTCATCTCTTAAAAGCGCCACTTGTGGGCTAAAACATGAAACACAATTAACATAATTAATTCATCTCTTAACAACATATGCTATTGTAGAAAATTTAAGTGACACGAATGTAAAGAATCTAAAAAATCGGATACTGTTGATTCAAGAAACAGTTGAAAAAGTTCAACTACATATAAGAATCGCATTGCATAATCACAGAAATCCATTATCATATCATAGACATAAATATAAGAGGTAATAGATTAGTGATAGCCTAACTCTAGAATTTACTGTTTTACTTACTTTATATTATTTAAATCAGGCGTGTCAATTCATTCATTTTAATTCAAGGGCCATTTAATGAGTTGGTAAGATTTCCGCGGGCCACATCACGTTTAATTTTTCTAAATTACCTTTTAGAGTAAGGATTCAGAAATATAGATAGGATAATTAAAAACTGTGTAATAAAACTGCACTACATATTATTACTGGCAACAAAAATAATTACTTCCTCTGTAACGAAATAAATGACCTAATCAATGACATCACTAATAAGAACGACTTAAATTTTTATTGAACTGAGGGACACAAGGGTAATATAGGCAACGAAAAAGCCGACAAACTTTCTAAGACGGTTACGAACACAAAACTGGATTACTCTTTTAGCAAAGTTCCTACTTCCATAATCAAGAGAGCACTACTCTACTCTGCAATCAAGACCTTGCAAGAACAATGGGACAACGATTCAACTGGTAGACTATGCTATTTCTTTATTCCCAACATTGCAAATTTCCTTAAACTAAAATATGTTAAATTAGTTTCCCACCTAATGCAGCTTATTACGGGACACGGAAATTTCAGACAATATCTCTACAGATTTGGTTTCATTACAGATCCTAATTGTGAATGTGAATATGGAGAGATCCAAGACACCAAACACCTCATTTATGACTGTAAAAAATTTGACAATCAAAGAACTAAACTAGAAAAGACTGTTATCATGGAAGGCAAAAACTAGCCCTGTAGTAATCAATACTTCTTGAATAATGTCGAGATCTTTAAAAGCTTAACGGACTTCTTATATACTACGAATGCTCTTTACAATGATTGGCATCCGAATGAAGATAGCCAAAACTGAATGCTCTGGAACTGGCAGACGTGCCAGCATCTCTTACTACTATGTACTTAATGTAAATATACTGTGTTAACAAAAGGCGGTCGCTTTGGGTCCCTGATTGATGCCGGTCGCTCATCACTCTCTCATCCCCTAGTTACTGTCACACTTCTAACGACAGAGCTCTAACCTATTCTTGAGCTTCCCTTGTCCTCCTCACTTCTTTTCTTATTTCATCTTGGGCTATACCTCCGAGTTCAGCCCACTATCCCCCTTAATAATAATAATAATAATAATAATAATCAAATGAACTTATTACCAAAATACAAGCTATATATAATTAATGCAAAATTGCTTTTAATTATACATGTTTTTTTATATTTAATTCCTCACTATCAATCCATAATTTTCTATTAAGCGTTAAAAATCACATTTTCTGTACCAAAACAAAAGCTTTCATTAAAATTTTATAAATTCAAATATGCATAACTATTTACATTTTTTTAAATGAGTTAATAACACAACAAATAAATCTTTAACAAGTCCGTTAGTGCGTCCTTTATGCACGTCCTTCAAAGAGGGATTGTTTGGAACATCATTATTGTATTTGTCCATCCAAACAAAATACAACTTCTCATTTATGGCTATTTGTTTTTTTGGTAAGAAATTTCGCACAAAACAATGTAATCTTTGCAGGAAAGCACTTAATTTGTGTCACCGATCTGAAAGATTAGTGTCATCTGTACATATATGTCCGATTAAGCCAATCCAAGAAAAACCTCGTGCAATTACATTTCATTAAAATTGAACTAGTGTATTATAGTATATGACATAGCTACAAAGCGAGAGTTACTTTCTATTATATCATAACATATTGTTCTCATTTTCATTTTAGTTAAGAAGGTTGGGGACCACAAAAAATCATATCGAGGGCCGCCAGTTTGACACTCCTGATTTAAATTATCATTTCTATTTTGATCATAATCAAATATATGACAGAAAAATAAATTATATCATAAAAACAGGATAGAATTTAAAATAAGATATGCAAATGCTTTTAATAACAATATGATATAACCAAGCATTTCCTTATTACATAGCGCTAGCAAATTACGACTGGCGTTGTCGGAGCATAGTTAATATATGGTTTATGTTTATATTTACAATATTCTATTTTTGGAAATTACAATCTATAATTGGGTGATTTTAAATTTAAATACTGTATACATAAAGTCAACTGAAAAAACCTAAAAATTTGGCCGAAATAGTTTCCGAAATCAAAAGTACTGAAATTGTGTTTTTTTTTTTTCTATATGATCTGTATTGAATATAAGGCGGAATGTGGTAAGTGCGTAGTTGGGGCAAGTGCATTAACGGACTTTTTTTATTATAAGATAATCGAAATTTTGCTATTTGATATTGTAGTAAATATCAGCCTATGGACATAGATATGCGATGACTGATGCGATTCCAGTATTTACATTGACCCTTACAAAAGCGTCGCATCCAAACAGCACACATAACTATGAAAGTACTTTAAAAGTGCAATAATTCTTAAGATAAATTCATATTAGAGGTTGTTTTTTGTAAGCATGAAGAATATTGATTAAAGTTTATATTAAATAAACAATATTTATTGATATTGTAAACTGTGAAAATTTAATAACTGATAAATAGTTGAGGTATAGCGAAATTATGATAAATAAATATATATATTCTTAATTAGCTAACGATGAAAAATATATAAATTAGAAACAATACCAACACTAAATCTCTTGGTTAAAATATAATTTTAATATGTTTCAACATTGTACTTCGTTTTCTAACTTCTGAAAAAAATTTCAAGTAACGAAATACAAATTTACTTACATCTTGTGATACATTTACTTTTTAAACATATTTTTATGTTAGAAGAAAAAACAGAAATAATAATATTAAAATTATATGCATATAGTAATTATAGCAAAAAGAAATATTTGCAAAAGTATCTAATAAAAACAGCTATATATTTTCGAAATAATTTATTACGATTACAGGACATCGATTTAAAGCTATTAAAGTTAACCACTTTATGTCTACAGTATCATATATGATACAAACCCTTTAATTCCTTATTATTATTAATATATTTGTTTTTTCTACCAATTGACTATTGTGTCATGTATAATACATACCAAACAAATGAAATACCTGAATAATAGTGCCCTCTATAATTTATTTTGTAAATTATCAGAAAGTGCTGACTTTTTTTCTTTTGAAGTATTGCCTAATGTTACTTATTTGATACAAACCTACAAAATAAAAAATATCTCACGTAATCAAATAACAATTATCTAGTATGATTTCTACACAAAATAAGAGCAAAAAATATCTTTTTTCAATTTTTTTTAAACTTAATATCAAAATTCAGACATTAAGTGGTTAAATTATAAAGTTAGTAAGGTGGAGTGGGGTAAGGGCGTACTTGGGAGAAATGCATTATCGGATTTTTTTTTATTATAAGATAATCGAAATTTTGCTATTTGATATTGTAGTATTCTACTACAAGTTAATAACCATCTATCGACGTAGATAGCTCACGAGGAATGATGCGATTCCAGTATTTACATCGACTCTTACAAACGCGTCGCGTCCGAACAGCAAAACAAAATGTTGACAGCATTTTAAAAGTGCAATAAGTCTTAAAGATAACTTCATATTAGGAGATATTTTTTAGTGAGTACGAAGAATATTGATGAAGGTTTACATTACGCAAACAAAATTGTTGACATTTCAAATGTTTTTGAGAAAAACCCTGGTAAGCTCTTGCCCCGTAAATATTGTTACCTGGGGAAAGTGCAGATCTGCACCTTGGGGTAATGGCATTATATAGGCTTTTCTGGGACGCGTTCAATTTTATTTTTTCGTGTTCTACATTTTAATCTGTTTATTGGTTTCTTTTTCTAGCATTTAACATGGGTCGCAGCTACGTCAGAAAAACCAGCAGGGGCGATTATTCAAAAGAAATGAACGGCATGCGAACGTTGTCCGAGATGACGATTGATAAATGCAAAGATATCAGTTAAAATTTTCGTATAAACCATTTTTTATTCGATAAAAAGCATTTTGTCATATTTCACTATACCATCCCTCACATTTCACAAGGGGGACACAATTTCAGTCCCTCCTGCCTTTATGCAAAAGCCGATTTCGATCGGCTTTAACATACAGGTTGGGGCCATCGAAAAGTGACCTGTGTAAAAGGTTTTAGATTACTATGCCTTCGTTTTTAAAAAAATCGAGGTCAATATCATGACGCCGAATCACACCGCTTATATACATAAAAAATTAGACCCTTTTTATATAAACCGTTGGCGTAGTAGTTAAGGCGTTTGTATGCGGACTTGAAGGATGTGAATTCGAGTCTCGTTTGCGTATTGTTTTTTATAAGTGAATAAATTAAAATATTACTAGCAATAAAATTTCAGACAAAATCATGAATAAATTAAAATATTACTAGCAATAAAACTTCAGATAAAATCAAGCTTTTCTGGTCATAGTTACATATGGGATAGCAACAATTCGACGAGTATGCTAATACCCCATACATAAAGAGCTTCGAGCGCAAATGGATATATTAGATATCACCCGACGCATAGTGAAAATACGACAATTAGAATGTGAGAGAGATAAAAGCGAGAAAGAGTCCTATAAATTGAAAAAGTGATTTTGCCAAACGTAACTATGACAAAAAAACTTACTTTTACCTAGAAGTTTTGTTAATAAATTTTAACTTATTCACTGGAAAAAATAACGTACGCGAGAGAGACTCAAACTTACAACGTTCAGCTCCGCAGGGAGGCACCTTAGCCATTACGCCACCGCTTTGGTTGAAATATCAGCACTTTTTTAGGCATATAAGCAGTGCGGTCTGGCTTTATGATATTTTACACGAGTCATTTTTCGATGTCCCCCAACCGTATAGGTTAAAGCCTATCGAAATCGGTGGGACGGAGAAAATCGGTGGGACGGAACTCTTGAAATGTCAGAGGATGTTGTCCTCTGACATTTCAAGTGTTCAATTCTCGTTTCTTTAACAAGGAATAACTCTAAAACGAAACAACTTATCTTAATTTGGTAAAAAGCATTTTATAGCAAATTTGTTCCTAATTCTGCTCGTGCCAACTAGAGTGCGTAAACAAACATCAAAAGTTTTTTAACTTTCAGGTACGCTCTTATCCCGTTTCGGGTTAAATGCGAATAGCTGACATTTTGTACGATTTTGTCACAAATTTAAATTTTTCAAAAATGATTTAAACAGTAATATGTGAGCAATGAGATTGCTAACGACCCTGCCAAATATTTATACGATAAGTTAAAATCCCTTCGTTTCTCAAATTTCAAGAGTTCAATCAATTCAATTCAATTTCAAGAGTTTTCTTTAACAAAGAATAACTCTAAAACGAAACAGCCTATCTTAATGCGGTAAAAAGCATTTTGTATTAGATTTGTTCCTAATTCTGCTTCTGCCAATTATACCCTGTTTACACTATACAATATAAACCAGTTCAAGTCGTAAAACTTGTTTAATCTTATAAATGTGAAAGGAACAAGTTTACCCAAACTCGTTTGAAAACGTCACGCACTAGTGCATACCGGTTTAAGTTGAACGAGGACGGTCTATAGGGTTTAAACATAAACTCATTCCTGATTGGATGATAGTTCGGGACCAAGAAGATTAGTTCCGGATGAAACTTATTTAGAATATCACTTATTTCTATATTGAATAAGTATTATGTCAAAAACAATTTAAAAGAAACAATTATATATTGGTAAATATGTAAAATTCAAATTTAAATACACCAGATTCAAAAATCGAGAACGTTGTCGTCTCTGTCTTCTTTTTGTAATAGACGATATATTTGTATATTCCTTTTATTAATTTCATTTATCAGTCTTACAATCTCTATTTTATTATATAGGATTTACGTTCACTCAAACATTATCTCAAAAAACGGAAGTATATTTTTCAACACCAGAGGTCACTCTGTAATGTAAACTAGTTAAACAATTCGGTAATATGAACGAGGCTCTCCCTCAAACTCGTTTAACTTTGAACGCGATCAATTACAAACTGGTTTACATTGTATAGTGTAAACAGGGTATTAGGGTGCGTAAATAAACATCAAAACTTTTTCACTTGCACGTACAGCTCCGGCCAAAATGTTTGTCACCTCACCGGATACGTTCGGCTTCCTTACAATACTCGGCTTCAGCATGCATTAGTTTCCTCGGTAACGTAGGCACTAATGTGCTTGCGGAGGGATCGTCCATTATGTAGTTCGCTAGCAACGAGGGGTAGGGTTCTGATAGCGGCGAGAGAACTGTGACGTGTTTAAAATGAATATTAAAGTTTTCATAGAAAACGAATGGCGGACTAATATTATGGCTTTCGTAATAGATAATAAAAAACTATGTGCGATAGGTGGAAGTGATAATTTTTCCTGAAATACTAATCGAGATGCAGGGATGAGAATGACGTAGTCAAACGTCATCCTCATCTCTGCATCTCGATACTGAAGACAATGCCTCGTGCCATCACGAAAGAAATTAGAGATTTGGTAATCCACCATAGAGAAAATGGTGTTTCGGTGAATGAAATTGCTGAAATGTTGGACATCAGTAGGAGAACAGTTATTAGGATATGCAAATGTCCAGCAGAAAGAGGCACGTTGTCGCCATTTAAATCAACAGGCAGACCCAGAGTTTTTCTCTATGGTGGATCGATGTATAAATTTATATTGAAAAAGCATTTATTGCCAACTTGTTTCTATGTTATTATTTATACATTGTTAAAATTACACATTACAAACTAATCGTTTGAGATTTACATATATAATTCGATAGTTGTATTTGGGTGGGGATATTATATTCAACTGTCTGCAACGATAAGCGAATATAGCAAATTCGAAATCCGTTTATATACAACGAAACATTGTGAACATACGTAGGAATATATTCATAATCGTCGCGTTGAACGTTATAAGTGGAATGAAATGCCATCGTTCAGTTTCTTCCTGTTGTATCCCAGAAAACACTAAAAGATATTACGCACGCAACGCGTCCCTCTCTCGTCAGGGACTATGCAAGGAGGGATGTCATCCATATATACCGCATACTCACTCAATATAAGTTTATTTTACATGTTTGCTTCAAGAACTTCATCAACAATTTAATAACCTGTCTTTATTGGGATTTCCTGCACGAGTTCGTTAAGCAGCCAGAAGGCAGCATTGCGGGCTGCTTAGCATCAGTATATTTCATCCTACATTTTTTGCGGATCTGTCTTTACGAATCCATTGGAAATTGTAGGACGTATAGAAGAGACACTTAGCAATAGCTAGGGACGGGTTCGGCCCACTTAACCAATACAGATATGAATCGGGCGACCTGTTAACTATTCAAATGCTCCGGGTGGCACTAGCAAACCGTTGTAATTAATTAAAAACACAAATATCAAGTTTTGTAATGGTCAATACGGGTAAAATTTCGACATAATAAAATGTTTAAAATGATTATTGATTGAATGATATAAATATTATTGATTAATAATAATCAGATTTTTTAATCTTTGAAATCCTCCAACGTATTGAACGCTAGACAACAATATTGGAGACTCCCTTATTCGAAAGGAAAAATTATGAATGTTTGTCAAACTGACACTTAAGTAGCAGGGACATAATTGTGTGTGTGTTTGAATTTCGCGAGAAATGATCATCTTTCCAATTATTACAGTTATAAATTATCATATTTCTTTTTTATACAAAATAACTAAAACATTTGTAATGATATACTTGTATTTAAACTGTTTTCAAATATTACTTTCTTAATAATTACGTTTGGTTTCAAACCATCTGTTACCTTATTATAAAAAAGTAATGCTGCGAGTGATAATACTTTAGAGCGATCAGTCTTGCCAATTTACCTCCCATGCTTTGCGTAACCCACCTCCCCTACATTGAATGCGTGTGGGACACGTCTAACGCACTCAATGTAGGCAGCACGGTATGTGGATTGGAAACTGTAGCCGATCATGATTTCCGGTTTCCAGCGCCTAGTTGAAAGTGACAAACATTTTGGCCGGAGCTGTACACTCTTACCCCGTTTCGGGTTAAGTGCGTGATAGCTGACATTTTGTAAGATTTTGTCGCAAATATAAAATTTTCAAAAACGATTTAAACGGTATTAGCTGTGAAATGCCATTGTTAACGATCCTGCCAAATATCTATAGGATAGGTTGAAATACCTTCGTTTAAAGTCCAACTTTGTAAAAACCGCTGTGCACTTACACCATTCCACCTTAAATATAAGAAAAGTTAAAGATTTAAATAAAATATTTTACAATTCTGATTTTAAAAATTATGATAAATTGTAAAAATTTGTTACCAAAATGATGATTGAAAAATTTATTACCATAAAAAAATAAAGTCCAAAATTAGGCGATTTTATAGTTTTCGTAGTCTAATACGAAATACATAAATGCGATTAAGATACAGATCAGTAAAAATTTTTTCTCTTCAACTCAATGTATCAAAAATTTAACAAAGTACAAATACTTGTAGAGAGTTGTATACATACGCCTAAACATACAGCTTTTTTGATTAAAACATTTCTTTACAACATTAACCTGATAAATACAGTAATGTTTATTTAACTTTTAAAAACACTATGTAGTAAATAAAATCTTATTTTTGATGGTTAGTTGTTTGAGGTGGTAGTTGACACATTGACCCGTAATTCTGACCTATCTAAGCTTATGGTTTAAACTTAGTCTTAGGTTTAAACCAGTAAAGTGGTATTCTTATCTCTCTTAGTTTCTTAAAACCAGTTTCAGACTCAGCGAAAATAGACCTAGTTTAGACCACCAGAGGGAGTAAGTTTAATTGAATTTTAAAAGATGGCGTCTGTCGATGTAGTACACACAGTAGAAGTAAATCGTATTAATTCAATTACAAATATTAGAAGAGGAGTGACCATAAGAGATAGAAATAATCCATTTTCAAATCTAGATGAACAAGTGTTTCGTAGACGATATCGTTTTTCAAAAGAAACTATTGTCTTAAAATATTTTAAGAAAAACAATATAAACTATGTTAAATTCAATCTTCATTTAACTATTTTTATAACCAATATTAATTGAAGAACATGACATCCAAAATAATGATACAGGTGGAATTGCAATTTTTCCAAAAATAAATTTTGAATATTTTTACTACATAAGTAAGTATTTTATTAAATTATATAATAAAAATATGTAATCACTTAATATTAAAACATATTAAATCAAGAATATTTTGACAATTTTTTAATAAATCTCTTTTATTACAGATAAATAATTTATATAAAAATAAAAACTGTATATTAAATTTTTTCAAGTTTCTTTTTTAAATATTCTTGTTTTAGCTGTGACTCAATTAATTTTTCTTTATGTTCTTCTTCCATATGTTTTATTTTTAATTTAAATTCTTCTTCTAAATATTATTTTTGTATGAGCCAGTTTTCTTCTAATAACTTATACATTTTTTCTTCAAAAGCAGACATTAACCTTCTTTTCTTTTTATTATTAGGAGCTTGGAAACTCTGAATAGTTGTTGAATTCTGCAATATCTCATTTTGTACTTCCTGTCTTTGAAGAGAATCATCACCATCATTTATTTGAATTATTTGTACTGGATGATTTGCTGAATTACAGATATGTTTTCATTCTGAATTGGTCTAAATATAAAAAATTTAAACATTAATAATATTTGAATACTGTATATATGTTTTGATTATTTGTTTATATTTTGAAAAAATATATTATTATTTAATATGATGCTTGTCTAATAAAAATTTAATAAATTATTTTGTTGTGTTATAATTTCTAATTTTTTCCTCACCTTTCTATAGCTTCACTATCATCCTGATATATATTATAATGTTTTAAATTCTCCAGGAATATTTTTTTCCATAATTCCTTAATTTGTTTAAGATTTCTTTTCTCACCAAAGCTAAAAATAAATAAATATATTTTATAACTGAATTTTCACACATACTGAAAATATACTAAAGTTTAAATATTGTATTAACTATATTAGATTATTATCTATAATTCAACAAAAAAATTTCTTGATTATCTATCTATGCGAAATAGTAATGTTAATATTACTGTTTCTTATAAATAAGATATAGTAAAATTACAGATATTAGTATACATGACATTAAATTTAAATACAGTATTATTAAAAATTATAATGTGTGTATAAAATATATATCTTACCGAGACTGAAAATTACATAAAATTTTCTTCCACTCCTCATTTTTTATGGAATTAGCCGACAAATTGATTCGTTTATTTTCAATCACATCAATAGAATTTCGACATAATTCAAATAAGAACATTTTTTCTTCCATGCTCCAGTTTTCCCGATTAATTTTCCAATATTCGATTTTTTTATAATAAATCCACGTGCTAGTCACGCAATCAATAAAACACATTCACGTGATAGATAGATCGAGATTGCGCATGCCCACTACGTTTTCAAGACGCCTATGGGTTTGAGATTAATGGTTTACAGAAACCGAGTTCAAAACTTCGATAAGAATAGGAAGGACAGTTTTAGTTTAAACTTTAGTTTAACTGAAACTGGTTTAAACTGATGTTAAACAAAAGAGGTCAGAATACGGCTGTAAAGGTTTAAATAAATAAAATATTTTTACAATTCTGATGGATATACAAAGAAAAGAAATAAATTTAATAGAATAAAATATTAATGAAATATATTAAAGGATTAAATAATATATTTTTACAATTCTGATTTTAAAAATTATAATTTGTCTGAATAAAAACATATCACAACAGATGAAAATATTTATTTAATAAAATAAAAATATTAAGGAAAATATTTATTATCAAATGTAGTGTCTATATTGTTCGGAAAAGTCTCATTACCTATTCTTGCTCATTCCACAGACCGCAGATAGGCCAAAAGCCTGTTTATATCGTCCTCAGTTCTCACAGAAGAATGTGACCTATGCTTGAACTTAGCCTCAAATTTAGGCAACTTACTTCATGCACATTTGCTCCTTACACCAAGGTTTTAGATCTGAGGCAAAACCCAACGGAGACAAGTCTGACGCACTTTTTCAACGCAGTTTAGTCAACTACCACATCAAACAACTAACCATCAAAAATAAGATTTTATTTACTACATAGTTAGTGTTTTTAAAAGGTAAATAAAGATTACTGTAATTATCATGTTCAGCTCAATATACGATCGAACGGACGGCCCGCTCAGGGCGCTGGCGCATTTTGTGTGTTATTATTATTATTATTATTATTATTATTATTATAGTAAGACATACTTATTTTTTATAAATAATTTAATCGGTGAGCGAACTGTTGGCGGCCGCCCGGCGCCCCCAGCAGAAGGGCAAGAATATATGCAACAATGTAATCAAAACTAATAAAAATATACAGGTTCAAACACTTTATTGTACAAAATAATCAGTACACAACAAATAGGTAGACCACAGACAAAACGATAACTGAAAAATAATAATATAAAAGTAAGTGTTTATATTTCAACAAGTACAGAACAATTCAAAGCTTATTGTGAGTTGATGAAGCAACGAAGTGTGTACTATTTGCGGTTTTGTGTTTTATATAGGTTGTGTTGAAATTACATATACTTACTTCTCCAGAAATCAAATATTATTGGTATTTTTTTTTTTTTTTTTACATATACTTACTTCTCCGGAAATCAAATATTATTGGTATTTTTTTTTTTTTCATATTTCAGGCCCCTTTCCAATCAGGAAGATTTACTAAAGGGCGGGGCCAGTTCCAACCAGGGGCTGCACACACACCCGTGGAGGAGGGGCCGGGGCCGGGGCCAGGCCCAACACCCCGAAAAGATCCGTGACCAAACCCGGGTCCTCCAGTGTGGCACGTCAACGATTTACCACTCGGCCATCCGGCCCCAATATTATTGGTATTATTTCTGTACTAGTAAGTACAGGTAACACTCATATAAGACGGTTTCTTACAACACAGGAAATTGCGGGAACTCTAGTATAACATGGTACTCCTATAACACAGTGTTTGCTTAACACATTTAGAAAATTGCATTTACTCTCCTACACCACAAAACATTTTCATTAAATTTTGTAAATCCATACTATTGACTGGCAATATGTACACATTTTCCGTGTAAAATGAAATCACTGGGAAATATTTTGCTGAAATTAGTCATAAATGCAATTTCGCTAGGTTGTCGTGAGAAGGACGGTATGCAGTCGATTTCGATTTGAAATTGAGTTAATTGTATAGTAATTGAGCATTTGTGTTCCAAACATTTAGATTTTGGATAAAAAGGTTTCATTCTTCAATAGAGGAATATAAAATAGAAAAACAAACTTTTATTCATAATTTTTTTTTGTTATGTATTAAAGAACATCTGCTTTATAGCCAGTTAGATTACGTATTTTGAAAAGAGAGCAGAAGATACAAAAACTATAAATACAGAAAATTGTTCAGGAAGTGAAGTTGATATTATTGAAATAAAAACGTTCTCGTTTAGCCAAATAGCGGTAAAAAAGATATAATTATTAAATAAATGTTACATACGCTATATATATATATATTTTTTTTTTTGGCAAACAGATGACGCCACACTCCATTCAGGTAGAACGCTATATATATATATATATTTTATTTTTGTTTTACATATAATTTTTTGGGCGTCTTACGTATACAGTTTTCTTTATGTTTCGTGTTATAAATATTCTTATTAAAAATTAAGTTTCTTAGGTGGAATTGAAGAAAGTTATTTGTTTTTAATTGGTTTTGGAACGTAACTTCCGTTTTTGTATTGGCTCCAAGTCTCACATAGCACGGTTTCACACAACACAATGTTTCAATGTAAGTTTTATATCAATAAAATATTATTTAGAAACAATGTTTTCATAATATGAGATATTTTTATGAATTTATTTATTTTTCAAAACTGATGACTTTACCGGGCGCAACAAAAGTTTTCGTGTGGGACGCCAAAAGCTCTAGAGCCGGAACTGGTAATTATAATACTGTATATAGTACTGTACACGGCATATACTTAAATATCTGTAAGAACTGTAATATACATTAAATAATGTGTCTTTAAAACAGAAAAACATACATAAACCAAGGATGAAAATGTTGGGAAGAATTGTTTGCAAAAATCTTTATTACTTTAAACTGAAAACAATTGGGAACGTAAACAATTTGATAGATCTTATGCGGTTTTCTCAATATTGATTTGTCCTTTTGCGTGATCTTTTCAATATGCGTTTTCCTTAAATGGCCCTCCGTAAGAATTGGGTTTGACTTCTGATCTAGCATAACTAAACTTTTTTTTGGAAATAAAATTAAAATCCCGTATAAGCAGTTATTCTTAAATACGACCACCGTATTATTTTTTAACATATTTTACGCCCCCTTTCCAATCAGGGAGAATACTAAGGGGACAGGGCCAGTTCCAATCCCGGGCTGCATCCACACCAGTTAAGGGGGGCCGGATGGTGAAGGACGGGGATCACCGGGACGGGCCCAGTAAACCGAAAAGATCCGGAACCAGCCCCGGGACGCGAACCTGGGTCTTCCTGCTTGGCATGCCAACGCGTTACTACTCGACCAACCGGCCACCCCGCCGTATCATGCAGCAACAAAATATTTTAGTATGGCCACAAGAAAAGTAGTTTAATGGATAAGTGCGAATCAAAATTTAACTAAAAGTGTATTATGAATACATTGATTTTATATTTATTGCATTATAAATATATGCTGCTTAGAATAAATTAACAGAAGTCGCCAGAAGATGTAATTAGAACAGAATGATCATAATTTTGATAATTTAAATTAGTAAAATCTTTACTTAATCAGAAATATCTATTCGAATATAAACTACTTATTTTCATTCACTATAAAATTAAACTAAAAATAATAAATTTTTGTCAAACTAAGGAAATATCAATCAATGCAATATTTTGTTATTATTCTGGTGGTCGCATTTATGAAAGCAAAGTACTTTTTCTTGAGAATCGCAGGTCTCAAGAAAAGGATTTTGTCCGTAAATGCTACCATCATTTTTTGTGTTCATCAATGCGACATAGAATGCAAACTCACTCTGAAGACCGGATTAAGAGAATAAGAACACAGAGAATATATCAATCTGGATTGCATTTTAACAGTTATCTCTTTTATCAGAATTAATAACTTGTAACTTAATTAAAACAATGAATATTTTCACAAATTATTTGATGCATAGATTGAAACTAGTTACAACTGAGCAAAACAAGACAAGGAATGATCAAAGATAACGATTTGGACGAATCATTAATGTATTGGAACATATATATTAAAAATGATTCATCCGCTCACCTTATTATCAGCGAAGAACATTTCTACCTTTCTTAGACGGAGGAAAGTGATGAGTCTACAGAAAAAAGTAAGCAAAATTTAAAATTCAGAAACATAAAAGAGCTGTTCTTCTGCACTGCTATTTTGGAAGTAGACTACATTAATTAGTCTGTGCTCTTCTCTTTATTAATTCTCTTCCACCCAGTTAGAATGCTGCTCGGGAGTTGTTTCTATTGGTCATTGAAACCCCTCCTTTTACGTTTCTATTGGTTTTTGTTTTTAGATATTTTTTTTACGCTCCTTTCCAACCAATCAGATTATTCAAGGGCGGAGCCACTCACAACCAGACACATGGAGTGTAGTGAATGGTAAATTCGGTGCGGTGTCCGGAACTCCGAAAAACTTTTCGGGGCTGCTGGACTTCGATTGTGGTACGCCAATGAGTTACCACGCCGCCATCAAGCCAATATTTTGTTACTGGTGAAAATAATGATGGTCACACAATTTCCTCATATAAAATTATCTCTTTTCATGGTCACACAATTTCCTCATATACAGTTATCTCTTTTCAGGTCATTTAAATAGTTTTCTTCATAAAAAAAAACCAAAAGAATCATTAGGGAGTTTCCTAACAGCTGTGGCTCGGCTCCGAACGAGAAAGTTCACGGTCTGCGCATTGCGAATTTATGTATTTTCGTATCTGTATGCAGTCGTAAGGATACGAAAAATATGTTTTTTCGTTATATCTCTTATATGTAATTTCGTATCTGTTGCAGTCGTACCGTTGACCGAAATATGTTTTTTGTCGTATTTTCTAGACGATAAAGAATCGGTCTTTGCTGTCTGATACATTGCAAAATCTTAACATTCGCCTTTAGCGGTTTAGAATAACATATGATTTTTTTAGAGATAATAGAAATAATTTACAAGAATAAAGAGAATTTACAATACTAGAGCATCTGTGTAGGATTCAAACTAACCTTGTGTTGTGAAGAGACTATCGATATCTTTCCTAAATGCTACAATTTTTTCGTTAGCAATCGGATGGAGCCGAGTCGTTACTCTGCTTATTCATTCCTTCTATTGGTTTTTAGACAATGCTGATAACTCTAATCGTATTCTTGATGTTCCCATCCTTTCCAAATACAAACTTTTTTCCGTTTCAAATCTTATATGATTTAAATTCTGTTTGTTTCATATTATATATGATATTTTTTCTTACGAAATATTGGAATAAATTCTGCACCTTAAAAAATATCCAGAAATCAATAAAGCAATTTTGTCTTCATTATATATTTAAAACGTTGCATGAAATTAACTCATTAAAAATTATTGGTATATTATTTGGCGAATCGCTAAAAATATAAAAATAAACGAGTTTCCGTTTTAACACGATTTTAGTAATTGATAAGTAGAAATATTTCTTTTTTTTTCAATTGCTTTTTAAACTTGTTTATGCTTATGAATGTATTTATTTTTATCATTCTGTCGCATATTTGAGATATTAGTGCCTACCTAATTTCCATTAAACTCAATTTTCATTATCTCAATTACAGAATTTAGAGATATCTTATTGATTAGTCAATATAAAAATGAAAGAATTACATACTGTTTTCGTATCACGCAATAAACTAAAAAACATAGCTCGGACCATTTACAGTCAATGCATTAAAACAGAAAAATAGTCTGCACTTAACATCCGATCAATAATTTCTCAAGTTTTTTTATTGCATGAAATGAAAATTACTTATTTCTTATTTTCGATACGTATATTCTATGTTTAGTAGAAAATTATCATGTAATATTTTCTATACTTTATTTTGGTATTTTATCTGAACTTCGGTCCAGCTAAATCATTTTTAGACTATGGATGCTATATTTATTTTGCCATCTTTTTTTTGCAACTTTCGTTATTTGTTTTATAAATTATATTTCTACATTTTTCAAGAAAAAATTATAACTTTACATAAATTTTTATGAGGCCAATCGTATCTTTTAATTAAAAAAGGATGTTTTAAAATTGCAATTTTAAAGAAAAATTTTGAAAATAGATTTTCCAAATTTTATAGAAACTGCTTCTCTCAGATCATGATGAAACTTTGAAAGAATGTTGAGAGAATAAATAAAATTTTCATTATCATTTTCCAATTAAATTAGTGTCGTTTTTTTTGTAACTGAAAATAATCATTTTTCTTGAAAATATTATAATACTAAAACGAATGGACATTAAGTAATAATAATCCGTATTTAATTTAACAGATAGACTAATTAAAAAAAAAAACTAGATTTTTGATATAGGCCTAATTATATTATAATTCTTCATTTTTAAACATGCAAATATTGAAACATTCCTATTTTCACTGTATAACAATAACATACAAACCAGAAACCGAAACAAGCCCTAAAACTTTACGCTAACCCCCTCTACAATACAAATCGACACATTCATTTTGTTTGTTTGTTGGCTTTTTCTAGCCAGACTCCTTACCTTATCCTTTTCCCTCATCTCCGAAATTAAAAATTTCGATATACAGAAATTTTTTTCGATATATAGAAACAAATTTGAATGGAAATTTCACATTACTAACAAAAAACTTTGATATACGGAGAAATGCGATATATGGAGGTCCGATTTTATCAGTATTTTTGGATTCTTAGGCGATTTATTTATTGATTTGTAAATTCTTCAAAATATAATATAAACTGGAATTGACGGTAGTAACACGTTGTGTCGAAAATTTTAGATTATATATTTTTTTTTATTACGCGATTAACATGGAGGGTTTTTTAATTTGGGACTTTTTCTTCCGAATACGAGGGTTGGTGGGAGATGTGGTTCGAGGCGGGCCTGCCCGCCGGGCGGTCCGTTGTCCATCGCAGACCGTAGAGACGGATTTGGGCACCGCCAGCAGTCCCTGTTCCGTGTAGAGACCCGCGAGTGGAGATGACCCCTTTAGTCGCCTTTTACGACATGCGGGGTCAGACGGTGGGTATATTCTAACCCGCATACCCACAGGGGGAAAATTCATTTTAGATTTTTCCCCTCCGAACCCGAATGGGGTTATGTTATGGAAACTTGTCCCCCGAAAATAAAAGCGCATAACGAGAAAGCCGAAAAGAAGCTAACGAGTCCGCCGGGTGGTCCGAGTCCGTATGCAGGTCCTCAGTGACGGATATGGACACCACCGAAGCAGTTCCGATTCCGTATGCGAACCCACAAATGAGCCCACAGTGACTGACCTCGGAACCACCAACGCGAGGTAACCCCTTTAGTCGCCTTTTACGACTAAATACGCACACATAAAGTTTGCCATTCACGCACACATTCACACACTGGACCGAAAAGGCCCCAACTCTCATCCCACAGCGGGATGTTCTCCTTAGCACGGGAGCGAGTTAACACTGACTCCAAGGAGCCTTGAGCCGAAGCTCGTTTCACCACATTGGGTGGCAGAGTTGCCTCTCCACCCAAAGGGATAACACTGAACACGAAAGGCCGAAGCCTTTCAACCCCTTTAGTCGCCTTTTACGACACGCGGGGTCAAACGGTGGGTATATTCTAACCCCTACCCACAGGGGGATTTTAGATTATAGTACGTAATCGAGCATCTTACTAAACAACTATGTTTACCTTCACTGGTGTTGTTAGAAAATTTTGATATTACTATATATAAGTAAGATTAGAAACTTTTCTCAACCTTTGAATGGAATTTTATTTATCGACCTATTCTATGACGAATTAAAAGGAAATTTTATTTTATTCAGTTCATACTATTTTTATAGCAGAAATAATTCAGCCATAGAAAACATAATTATGAACAAATTTATATCCATTTATAATAATATATATATTGAAATTCTGGAGCTTTTCTTTATTTCTTCCTCTATCTCTTGAGAAGAGAGACTATAAAAATCAATGAGCTGAATGCAATGTTTCTTTGTATGTGGTTCCTTGTTTTGAAGATTATCATATTAAACTGAATTATTATTCATTATTATAAAAATTAAAATTCGAAATAATTTATAAATTTAAAAAATAATAAAATCACAATTAATAATGTTTACATAACTAAAGATAAAATTATATTGTATCTAGATCGATGTAACTCTGATGTATTTTTAAATTATTTTATCCTTCTTTTAACCTTGTTGACAATATTTTAGAAAATTAAGGAAATATGATACGAAAATACTGTAGGAAAAATATATATATATATATATCTTGACCTTCACTTTCGGAAAAACAAAGTTGCATCAACAAATTTAAATCTATGAAACAATAGCAACAGAGAGAAAGAGAGAGAGACAATGAATTTGTTGATTTTCATGAACAAAGTAATATTACTAACAAAGTTGCATCAACAAATTTAAATCTATGAAACAATAGCAACAGAGAGAAAGAGAGACAATGAATTTGTTGATTTTCATGAACAAAGTAATATTACACTCATCATAACTTATAAATTAATTATTTATAGTTCGTTTTTATTTCTCGAGATGAATATTACTTATTTTCAAGTATCAAATTTCTTATGATGCTAAGCGATATATACTCGAGTTAATAGCTTTTTAAATATTAAAAATCTGGAACTTATCCAGATTCAAAATTAAAATAATAGTTCACGAGTTTATTTTATTAGTCACTTCATATATATATAAAATTTTTCTTTTGCTTAATCTAAAAATAATACTTAACATCTCGTAATACTGGTATTTAATAATAATAATAAATAAATAAAGTTTTTTGAAGTAAAAGTACAGTTACTCATATTCAATCAAACAAGTAAACAAGTTTTATTAACTCCAGCTGCTACAAATGACTAAAGCCATTAGTAAAGTTCACAAGACACTTATTTCCTGACTTTTTCACGGTTACTTTATTTTTACCGAAACATCCAAAAACGCAGATAAGTTTAATAAAGAGCTAGAACTATTTCCGAAAATTAATTTATAAAAAATAAATAATTAAAATTTCCGAAAGCAAAATATATATATATATATCTTCGTACCGTTAAATGATGTAATATTTAAGTCAATTCCTCCATTCATTAAGAGAGAGAGAGAGAAAAAAAAAGGAAGACCAAAACAGCAGCACGATGAAACCGTTAAATGATGTAATATTTAAGTCAATTCCTCCATTCATTAAGAGAGAGAGAGAGAGAGAGAGAGAGAGAGAGAGAGAGAAAAGAAGACAAAACAGCAGCACGATGTAAAAACGGATCATTAATGAAACTAATCAAGGTTAGAAAAGGGAGAGTATTATTTGTTAAAAGAGGCTACTTCCTTGAAAGCCGCTATGGAATATTTCCCGAGGGGATAAACTCCCTTGTTTGTAGAGTAACAGGTCAAACTTGGTGTCAAGGTCGGCCATCACGTGTTGCCAGAAATAGAAAACCATTGAAAAATGCTACTAGCGGTATTCCAGAAATAGGATATTAATCATAAAAAAAATCTTTCAAACTTATACCGCTACATGATGAATAAGAACGTATTGTTCATCTCGATAGATTCAGAAATTCGTTTAAAATCAACTTGCTCGAATTATACGTTATTTAAATCATACCTTTCGTGTTACAGTAAGATATTTTATACAGCATGATACATAGTTCCTGAATTTTGGAATAAAAATTCACACGCAAATACCGAAAAATATTTGATTACTTCTAGGAAAATTGAAAAATATTTTTATAGAATTACTCTGAAAGATATCATTTTTTAATTTTTTCTAATTTTATCTACATAATTATTTATTTTTTAATACGATTTTTTTTACGCGTCGAAATTTTGGAAGTTAACAGAAAATACTTGATTAAAAATTAATATTCCGATGACCAATATTTTACAATAAATGTTTTCTATATTTTAATTAATCCGCAAGAGATTTTTGATTTCTTTATTTCGTATTTTTTATTTTTTATTTTTTGTAAAAAATATGCTGATATTTCTTAAGGATAAAACGTGAAATTGGATCCACGAAGAAAAGTTTTGATAAAGAAAAAAAAAATGTTACTATTTTTATAAAAATAATAATAAAAGTTAACTTTATAAAATTCCGGAAAAAATAATCATCATCTTGTTCTCGAATATACAAAATAACAACCGTAATTTTTACAGTTTTTGGTACATTTTTTTGCGAGAGAAAAATGGTCGATACCATAAAAAATTTTTCGTGTGGAGGAAAATCATCATTTATAGTAATAAATTTTAAGGAAGTGGAACTGTCAATCACCGACCATTTGATTCTATATAGCTTGAAGGTGTCACAAGTGGAACAGAAAGAAGTTTTTATTAACGGTAATTTACAGTTGGCATTTTTTTTTTCTTCTCTCTCTCTCTCTCTCTTTGCTATCGAAGACAGTTGTGACTACTTCTGGATCGTTGAACGATTGCTACTTGTCGACGTGGAAATAGGGAACTAGAGTGAGAGGGGAAAGAAGTTTCCAATCGAACGAAGAAGTCTAATGAATTTTTACCGCCTTCGTGACGTCATTTTTCCAGACCATGGACTTAGAAGAAAACGACCGGAAGAATGGTTGTTGGTAATATTGTTGCTCTCTTCTTAACTAACTGCTTATAAATCAGTTCTTTTTATTCTTGAGAAGCTTATTTCCATGTACAATATATTTCAATCTGAAAGCTTAAATAGGAGTTTTTATTACTTTGCCATTCATCATTGTGCTATAATGTATATCTATATTGATTCATATACAATCATATATACCATATGTAAACATGGCTGGCTGAATATATTTTTTGCAGTCGAACCACTGTACCGATTCCTATAAATAGGGTATCATTAGAAAGACTTAATCCTTGGATTTTTGCCACAGACAAAATTTTTTGTCATTATTAATAAATTTAAAATTTAAAGATTAAAAATTTAAATTAAAATTGTAATTCCACTAAAAAAGACAAAATTCGCAGGTGGCACTGCAACCTAATAATGGCCGCCATCTAATGAATGATTCTGTAATTTTTCTAACGATATTCAAAAGTTATAAAGATTAAATTACAAGATTTTCGCTCATTTATATGAGCGGGTAATGTTCCAAATTTTGAAAAAAATCTCGAAAATCTGCTTTTATTCATCTCAGCAACTCAACAACTTATGATTTTAATTGATTATAGGTGAGAAAAAGAAATTCGATGAACTTCTCATTTTGTTTTAATTTAAAATATATTATAAGTAAAACATTGTAAAGTAATATCCTATAATGGAATTTTTACTCCACTGAATGGAAGTGATACAATTTAACTCATTCTAAGCTAAAATAAATAAAAGACATTAGAGTCAATCTGCGGTGACCTTAATAGTTAACTGCAAAAACAAAAAAGATGAAGTTTAGTCAGAAAAAAAATCGAGAGCAATAGTCCCTCGCTTTCTATTTACAAGAGAGGTATCCTTTCAGATGACAAGAGGAGATTCTCTTTGGTTTATTTGGCTACTTGCCAGTAGGACCATAATCGCGCATGAGATTTGTCAGCAAGTTGATTTTTCATTTATTTAACGTTAAATTTTTTTTAATTCCTGTAACGCAATCTGTGAAAAATTTTTAAAATTAAACTTATTGAAATTAAACAGGGAAAAAAAACCATAAATTGAGAGAGAGAGAGAGAGAGAGAGAGCGAGCAAAGAAAAAATTAATAACCATTTTTCTTTTGTGTAATTAAATCTGTATTTTCGATCGCATTTATTACAAAACAAACTCCCGAAAAATTCTCATTTTTTCCTTTTTTGAATTATTTGTAAAATATTATAACACCGAAGAGGAAAAAAATTATTATTATTATTATTATTATTATTCTCTCTAGTTTGTTTGCAAAATATTGCATTTATCTACAGAAATTACTCAAGTGTGAAGGATGTTTATGGTTACATCTTAACAGGATATCGATTTCCTTCAATAGAAAACAGTAACAAGAAAAAAAAAGAAGTGTTATTTCGAAAACTAATGTTTAATTAACTTTCTAGATATTTATTTTTAAATTTCTTTGTTTATTAATAAAACTGGAATTAAATCCGGTTTGTTGCCTTCAATTTCTGTTTTTAAATTTTTCCTCTATTAATTTTAATATAAATGTTAAATATATTGATAAAATTAACTATTCTTTTGTTTTATAAGTAAGCTTTTTATAGATAAATATTTCTTTAGGAAATTTTTAATAAAGGTATATCCAAGGCAATAAACGTTTCTGAAAGAGAACTTCAAGAGCGATTTATTCGGCAAAATTTGTTGTTAAAAAGCTCGATATTGATATTAACATTCGAGAAGAATAATAAATTCATTCACATGTTTTGTTTAATTTAAAATTACCACATCGACAAGCCACGATAACATAAGCTAAAAATACGTAATTGAAGAAGTATTACATAGAAAAGTCATTATTTAACTTCTAGAAATTTGAAAATTTATTTATACTTTACTAAACAAATATCTTGTGCAATACGTTTGCCGTTCGAAAATTTCCACACTTTAAAAATGTTTACGAAATGTAAACTTTAGTTTGGTTAGTTTTATCACTTAAATTCATAACGATAAAACTATTCGCATGAATTCTCAGACAAAAAAAAAGGAGTACAGTATTTGTAAAAATTAAAAATAGATATATATGTGATACTATGTAAACACTAGTCACCAGAAGTTTTAAAAATAATGCAAGAGGATAAGTTACAACGACTTAAAATACTTTTAAAGAAGTCAACAATGTAATCACTTCACTATTCTAAGTACGGTAGTCTCGTTTAAAAACACATTACGTCATTAACCAAAATTTCGGTTAGCGTTAACTTAATCTACCGTTCTGTCAGTCATAACTCCTCTTCTATACAAAAACGCTATTGTTTCAAACTTACGTACACCACTCGAAAGGACAATTTAATATATCACTCCTAACCCAATTAAGTAATTTTATATTGAAAAATTTCTTCAGACAAATTCCCGTAAACAGTATAGTTTATTATTTGCAAAATTTCTTAACAGCACCCGTTTTATTTCGTTCTTGGAATAGTTAACTTTATTTAAAACATTCGCTTTTAAAATAACAGTAAGAAAATTTATTGTCAGTGTGGAAAAAACATGGAAAAGGAAACAAGCGATTTGTAATTTCGTTTCATATTCATAAACTCTAAAACCTGATTTTTTTGCTTTAAGAAACTTGTTTCTTTACAAATTCAGCGATGAGTAGTGCAATATTTCATGTCTGACATGGACAAACGTTTGTACTATCCAGATAAACAACATTAGTAAGCATACAAGCCATCGGATAAAGCTTTGGCATGTTAAAGGAATTTCTAATCTTTTTTTAAGCTCACTTATAATTTTTATATATTTTTTTCGATTTTTAAAAGTAATTTAAAATTATTTTGTATGCTATATCTAAAGTAGAAAAAACAAAAATCATATCTACTAGGAACGACAAACAATTTTTGTGGTAAAAACCTTCATCAGCAAAATATACCTAAGTATACAGAATTTATATTTCGAAATATTTTATAAATTTTCCAGAAATAAGAGAGCTGGAAAAACATATAAACAATTAAATGCAAATATGTTTACAACGACGGAGTGTTGCTTATGGACAGATGCCAAATCTTTTCTGAATGCATTTTGTCTGTTTGTATCTCTCGAATGTTGTTTATTCAGCAAAATCATATATTAATATATATATATATATTTTGTTTTTTTCGGCCGAATAATTAACATACTCTCGACTCTTTACATATTTATTTATATTTCTCGATGTTTTTTATATTATTTTATTTTAAATAGCGACAAGTGTTCTCTTAGAATAGTTTCATCATGCATTAACGTCACGAGTTTTATATATTATTTAACAACCTCGTTTCTAGAAAAGACACGTGTTCCAATTATAATTTATGCTATTGGGTCATAATAAATATTTGAGAAAATCAGATAGATTACATGAAATTATGAATGAAACTCTTTTAAATCTTTCAAGCATTTTATTAAAGTAAAATGAGCTAATACCATCATATTTTCTTGTGTTGGGAGATATACAATTTTAACGCAAATATTTATTACATGAGCTCGAAGGAAGTAAAGTCGTATCCAAAGAGGTTGTTCATTCTCATGAATTGGGCATGTGCAATCCTCCGAATGCAACTAATCTTAGCCAATGCAGTGATTCAGCAGATCTTTACATGGTCATAATTTTGCTAAACTTAACAGCAACTAAAGGATTATGCGGCAAAAATATTGACTTTTCTTTGTTTTTTTGTCTTTCAGTTCGTTATTCTTTCTTGCAAATATTGCGGCAAAACTATCAAATGTAATAAAAACGAAATTTATAAGATGGTTTAATGTGATAAAAGTGCAAATTAATTTTTTTGAAGAGTTTTCTTAAGGTTAAAAATAAAGCTTGATACTGTAACTGAGAAGAATTTTTTTTATTTATTACTATTCTTTTTAAATGTCAGCAGATACGAGATGATGTCAGAATTTAATGTCAGAAACATGTTCTATTTTGCCATTATAATTTATCAATATATTATCCTGAAAATATTATTTTTAATTAATAATATTTTATTTAAATTTTTATTTATAATAATATTTATTAATAAAAATATTTTACAAAATATGAAAAAAAAATTATTTTCAAAATATTTGTATTCTGTATATCACAAATCGAATAAAAAAAAATCGATTTTGATATTATCATGTTGGATTAAAACAATTTTGATATATATTTTTATAATAAATCAATGAACTGCTTCCATAATTAAACTTTGTATCTTATCAGTAAAAAAAATATAAAATATTTAGAAATTTAATACTTAATCCCGATAAAAATACATAAAAGTATATCCAAACATAATCTTATAATCAATATATTCTAAAGTTTACAGATACAAAGATTATAAAATATTTAGAAATTTAATACTTAATCCCGATAAAAATACATAAAAGTATATCCAAATATAATCTTATAATCAATATATTCTAAAGTTTACAGATACAAAGATTATATACAGTAACCAGTATTCTTAGTTTATAGATTTACTAATAATTATTATCAATTTTTTTTATCATTATTTACATATTTTTAAGAATTAAATAATTTTTTATTCTTCCATCAGGGACCTTCAGAGAAAATGCGAGGCCTGGGGCAACTAATATTTTTGAGGCCCTTCAAAAAAAGAAAAAAAGTCAAAATTGACAAATATACAGTGGTAAGTGTACAAGAAAAGCGAAAACATTGAGAGAGAACTTTAAATTTTGTCACACACTGAAGCTCGAACAGTATAAAAATATATAAATATATATTTTTTCTAATATATTGGAGCCCCTAAAATCGTGAGGCCCAGGGCAGCCGCCCCTCTTATCCCCCTCTGATAGCCACTGGCTTCTATTATTAATCATAAAACTTGAATTAAAATAACTGTTTTAATATTTTTACATGAAAAATTATTCAGAATAATTCAATTTTTAAATTTATGTCTTTCCTTTATAAATACAGTTTATTAAATTATTATTTTTTTAAATTTAGATGAAGAGTATTTTTTGATATTAAAAAGTAAAGAACTGACAGTAAGCGTTGTTTCATAATCTCATTAAAAGTAATTTTTTTGGTGAGTATGCATTTTTATATGTGACATATATAAGTATATAAATTTGTTTTCATATAAAGAACAAAGAAAATTGGTGAGTAAACTCTCAATCCTACATATTTAAAGTTAAGAAATAGAAAGAAAATATGTTTTGATCAAAAATAACAATTCTAAACTATAGAAAGAGCACAATCAATCATAAAATTTAATTCATTTAAAGAATCCCTTCAAGAATTAATGAAGATTCTTCTACCGAGATTGTTCTTCTACCTAGATTGTTTAAAATATATAAAAAAATATTTTTTATTTATTAATTCAATTTTGAACTTATTCTAAATTTAAAAAAAAAAAAATTTATTCAATCAATTTTTTATGACAACTCCAGGGACTGATTGTAAAATAATCACAAAATTTAAATTCTTCCTTCGTAGAAAACCTACAAACTAAAACATGCAACTCTTTATTATCGGTGTAGTATAATATATTAAAGAAAAAGAAAAATGGCATTAGCATAAAAAAATAGAAAAAACTGTTTGGATGACAGATTTCAAAACAATCCCCAGTCATAATTAGTCTTTGTAATTGGAAAATGGAGGTATAAAAAAAAATAATAATAATAAAACGAGAAGCTAAGTCTTTATATCACCATTTTAGTTTTGAATTTGAAATTTAATTAGTTTTAGGTAACCAGATTTGTCTTTGGAAAGAAACAAAAACTATTCTTTTTTTTTTTTCATTTTTTTAATACAAAATCATCGATTCGATCTGGATAATAATAATAATAATAATAATAATAATAAAAGTGTCTTAGGGAAAGAAACAAAATTACTTATTAAAAGAAGTGCATAAAAACAATATCTTAAATAGTGTTGCGGATTTAAATATAAATTCATTTTTCGATTTCGATTAAGAATCTCATTAAAGTTGTATAAAATTTCTTTTATGGATTTTTTTTAGTTCCCAACATCTGTTGTGATATTTCTATTATACTAGAAATAAATTATATTTTGTTCTAGAATATAGTTATACAAAAGATAATCGTGTGCATCCTGTTTTATATTCATTTATGTTTAATTTTAATGTGCTCTAAAGTAACAAAACTCATGCAAAGCTTTGCAAAATTATTTATTCACTTGACAGAATTTAATCTCTGGAGTTTTTACAGTGGAGTCGCGATTTACCAACCTCCAATTTATGAACTGCAGGTTTTTACAAACTATTTAGTTGGTCCCAAAAATCCCTAATATTAATTAATGCCATTCCCTTTTACGAACTTTTTTTGGAGGTCCGTATGAGTTCGTAAAGTCGAGAGTCCACTGTAATAAAAATAAATTAATTAAAAAATATGCTATGAATAATTTTTTATGATGAAATAGTACAAAGTGCATTTATTTTCACAAAAGTTTTCATTACTAGAAAACATAAACAGATACAGTGAATTCGTGTTTTTACGAACCTCCAATTTACAAACTACATGTTTTTACGAACCTCCAGTTTACATACTATACGTTTTTATGAACTACAGTGGATTCTCGATTTTATAAACTCCTACGGATCCCCCCAATAAGTTCGTAAATGGGAATGGCATTAATTAATATTAGGACTTTTGGGACCAACTAAATATATAGTTCGTAAAAACGCGAGTTCACTATATTTAGTTGTTCCCAAAAAGTCCCTAATGTTATATACATGCTATTCTCTTGTACGAAGTTTTATAGGGATCCGTAAAATCGTGAGTCCACTGTATATTGAATATTATAGGTTAAAATAACGGTTTGTGTATTATAAATAAATAAAAACTTCACAAAAACAATATAAAACTGATAATAAATGTGAATCGCAATAGAATTTCCACTTTACTAAAGAAGAAAAATGGGTCTTTTCAATTTTATCCCAGAATTTTAATCCCCTTTCATAAAGATTGAATGAAGAAAGAAATAAAAATATTATTTATGTATACAGACTAATATAAAACTTATATTCGACATGGGAGAGAGTAGAAGAGAGAAAAACGCAAGTTTGTATGTACTCCATCAAAAATGAAAAGATAAATTTGGACGATGGTAAAACACTAACGGGTTGATTGAATTATACGTAACAAAAAAAAATAACTTGTAGATAAGAACTATATGATATAATTATGATCTCTATCTACAGTTATAGAAGAAATGTAGCCGATATATGTGTTATTAATGTTGCAGAGAGAAAGAAAGAAAAAAATTTATATATACCTTCTACGTAACAAATGATATAGACGTGGATAATGTATATAGAATATGACAGATAAAAAAGAAAAATATTGCGAATGGAATGTTTTTTCCTTGTAGCTGTTTATCTTTCTTTTCGAGGAAAAAAAATGGAGGAAAAAAAATAAAACTAACGTACTTAATAATACATTATAATTACCAGATATTGCCTGTGACATTTATATACATATATCGGGCGACTTTAATGATGATTATGTTTATCTATTAGAGATAATTGCTTTTATATTAATTTATTGACAAGTTCTGCATTTTTAAAGACCACTAGATGAGAAAAATAAGCATTATCGTTTTTAGAAAACACACTTTTCTAATCGATTGTTTTTCATCTTAAGCATTTACTAGGCTGGAATAAACTTACAATATTACATTTGAAGACAGGATATGTTGATAACAAATGGATGACAACAAGGACAAAGTTAACATTTTAAAAAAAAAAAAAAAAAAAAAAAAATGATCGAGTGTCCTTGAATTCTCTGCTTCCTGAATGTCAAGAACTAACAAGTAAGTACAGTACACTGATAAAGTAATGACACATTTAAAGTGCGCCTCATTTCTCTGAATGCTGTAAGAACTTGTTACACAATTTATCATATTATTGATTATGGAAAAACATCATTATTCTACTTTAAACATTTCTTTTTTTGTGAATTAAATACTTTTCATGTTTACATTATTATTTTTAACATATTAATACAGAATATAAAAACAGAATCTACTTGACGACAGCATCGGAAGTCAGTATTAAGTCTATCTCAATACTGACTTCCAATGTTGTCGTCAGGTTATCTGTGCAGCTGGAGGGGCACAAAGTGCTCCTGCATCTTTAATTTTCTTTTAAGTCTCTATAAACTAGTTTAAATTTTGTTTTTACATTAATTTGGGATCTAGTTGTTAATTTATTTCATACAGAACAAATGCTAACTTAATTATCAGAAAAATCTATAAACACATTTTTAAATGTTTACTTCGATAACGAATAACAATTTTATGAGTTGTCATTTCTCTATTTTCGTTTTATAATGATACAACTTATCTTTCGTTAATATACATACATTTATCTCAACTACAGTTATTCATTTAATCAGTCTGTAAAAATTATCAATGTCACATATTTCATCGCATAAACAACTTTATCAAAAAATGAAAAAAAGCAATATTATGCGCATAAATGATATACATTATTTAATAAAAGTTGAAAGCTCGTTACTAAAATTAAATAATATAGAATTTATTAATTAATAAATTCTTGTAACACCCACCAAGTCCACATAACCACAGACATGTTTTCATAGAAAAATTGTGAAAAATGGAGACAATTTTAAGTAATATTTAACATATATATTAATACAGCAGACGTAACAAAATTTACAGCGTATGACCCATTTATCATTTTTCTAATAATAAAATTTAAATTATTAAATATTAATAACGGTAACTACTACTTTTTGATTTGCATATTATCCTATATTGTGAATGAGATATTATTTTTTATAAATGAGACTCGCAATAAATATATAATACGCGTAGTTTATTGTTGTTTTAAATAATATAATACCTGTTAAAAAGGAAAAATAGCGAATAAAACGAAATAAAACGAAAAAATTATTATTTTACTAAGTCAATAGATGGGGGAAAAATATTATTTTCCTGTTTACAAAAAAGGAAAAATAGCGAATAAAACGAAATAAAACGAAAAAATTATTATTTTACTAAGTTAGTCACTAGATGGGGGAAAAAATATTATTTTCCTGTTTATAGTTATGATTCAACATTTATTATACAATTTAATCTTCAATATAAAAACTGTTATAGTGAAGAGTATTATATTTAAATTATAAATACCTGACGACAGCATCGGAAGTCAGTATTTAGACTATGGGAGAATTTATAGTACAGTAATAAGATTATTATAGACTCAATAATGACTTCCGATGACGTATGACTAAGAAAAATTACAGAAAATTAAATTAATTTATACTTTATAACAGGGACTTTCAGAGAAAATGCGAGGCCCTTAAAAAAAATACAAAATTGACAAATATACAGTGGTAAATATACAAGAAAAGCGAAAACATTGATCGAGAACTTCAAATTTTGACAAACACAGAAGCTCTTAACAGTATAAAAATATACAAATATGTTTTTTCTAGCATATTGAGTTATAAATTGAGGCCCCTAAAATTGTGAGTCCCTGGATAGCCGCCCCTTTTTTCCCCCTCTGATAGCCATTGCTTTATAATATTATAAAAGAGAAATATTTGGAGACACAAAATAGAAAAATATTACACTGAATCTACTATTTATCAATAGATAGACAACATTTGCCCGATTTGAGCCTATCCATAATTTTTTTTAATCTCTATTTTATTAATTACATCTGGTAAAGTGTCAACAGATAATTTTATATAAGATAGAAAATCCAGTTATACATATATTATGTATAATAATCTCCTTCCTCTGAACCTAATTGAGCCAGATTGCCTGTATATTTTATAAATACCAAAGAAAGAAAACTAAATTTTAACGAACTAAAACAAGAATTAGAAGATTTATCACTCAACAAAATTTTTATATATAATTCAATTAGAAATTAAAAAATTATATGAGATAATAATTATTTGTAATTATCAGTAATGCATTTATCTACCGAATTTCATGTTTATTTATCGCATTTTGAATAATCTGCTTAAAATGATATCAAGTACGTTAACGATGCATTTTTAATCATGATTAAAATAATAAACAAGGCTTTTTATATAGCTCAAATAATTATCTGCATTTAAAATATTCATTTTACTTTTAATAATAATGAATTTTCCATCAATGGGAGAAGATATCTTAGAGAAAACTATCATCTGAGTTTAATTCAGTTATACAGCAATACCCCGCAGTTACGTAATAGGTGGGGCCGGGAAACATAACGTAAATCGGGGTACCTACAGATTCCCAAATCTAATTTCAGGTACATATGTATTAGGTTCTTAGCTGGCTCTTTATTACCAAGAAAACAACAAATTATAAAGTTTATAATAAAGTGGACTCTCGATTTTACAAACTCGTATGGACTTCCAAAAAAAGTTCGTAAATGGGAATGGCATTAATTAAAATTAGGGACTTTTTGGGACCAACTAAATAGTTTGTAAAAATGTGTAGTTCGTAAATTGGAGGTTCGTAAAAACGCCAGTCCATTGCATGTTGTTGCAATTAAAGACTCTTAATCAACAAATCAGCAAATGAAATATGTACAACATACAGGGACTTTCATCTGAGGCCCGGGGCAACTAATATTTTTAAGGCTCTTAAAAAAAAATACAAAATTAACAAATATACAGTGGTAAGTATATCAAAAAAACCAAAAACATTGATAGAGAACTTCAAATTTTTTAAAGACTCTTAATCAACAAATCAGCAAATGAAATATGTACAACATACAGGGACTTTCATGTGAGGCCCGGGGCAACTAATATTTTTAAGGCTCTTAAAAAAAAAATACAAAATTGACAAATATACAGTGGTAAGTATATCAAAAAAACCAAAAACATTGATAGAGAACTTCAAATTTTACAAATACTGAAGCTCGAACAGTATAAAAATATACAAATATATTTTTTTCTAACGTATTAAGTAATAAATTGGACCCCTAAAATTGTGAGGTCCAAGGCAGCCGCTCTTCTTGCCCCCTCTCTGATAGCCACTACATACATATATATACAGTATATGCACTATGTAATTGTGAAACAAACATATGGGCGAGAGGGCAGGATAAGAAGTTACGTATCTGCGAATTTATGTAATTCTGAGATACGTAACTTCTTATTCTATCCCTTGTTTGTTTCACAATTACTGTATTTCTCAAGAATGATTTAATACAACCAAAACATGCAATCTGAGTATCGAAAATAATACGATCAGTTCGACAGTAAGTCATATGTTCAATTTGTTTAAGTAAATAAAGGATTATTTTACAGTTAAAAATGCTAGTGTTGGTTATTGTTGCAAACACGTAAAGTAATTGGATTAAACGTAAACAATTCTGAACGAATTAAAACTCGCATAGCTTTCTACATTCTACACAACTCAATGCAATTAACTTTATACGTTTTAAGCGTGTTTTGAATTATTAACAACTAGTTTTAAAATTATAAATAATCAATTTATTTTCCTAACTTTGTAATTTTAGATTTTCTTTTTAAAACGAGCAACCATATATATATATATATATTTTACAGATTGTAAACAACGTAATTAAATACACACGACGCGATGCATTATATAGATGACACTCAATCTAACTTTCCATAAATAGCACGATTTTAATTAAATTATTCTTCAAAGTCGTTTTAATTCAGCGATAACATTTTACAATTGTTTAGCTTATACAATCACTATAAATAATAATAATTCTGCTACTATGTAGGCTCATTAAATAGATTGAATTTTAACTTCACAGCAACAGAAATGAATGCATGGTTTTAAAAACTGATTTTTGGAGAGAGAGAAATTTAACAAGACAGGAAGAAACATAAGAAATGTAGAGAGTGTAGTAGGCGGCTAGTGTGTGACTGATACGATTAACGTCGTGGGAGGTCCACCTACTCTTTCAACTCTCGTCAACCGCAGACAGTTGCTTGTCATATGAAAACTTGCGTGATCTGATTGAGGAAAAAAGTTATTTTTATTAAAACTGGCGTGGTAGAAACGTAATTTAATAAATTTCTTTCGGAACAAATAGAGTAAATTGTTCTATTTTTAATGGCTGTTTTAACTGTTACCATATTATTTATGGCATTTTGTAAACAAATGTGCATTTAATAAATTTTTCAATATGTAAAAATTTGATCCTAGTGTTGTGAACATTCTGAGTAATTCTTACAAACTTTTGAGCTGCTTAGTTAAATTTAATAATAGATTTTTAATGATTCGTTTATATAAAATAATTGTTAGACCCAAACTTTTATACTCTACTTCCGTTTGGTCTACTTTGGTTCTGTTGGTTTAAACCAGTGATTCTCAACCTTTTCATAAATCCATACCACCAACAAAAATATGCCTCGTATACAAACAGGAAGTCAAGATTATCCACGTACCACTAGTGGTACGCCTACCATAGGTTGAGAACCATAAATTAGAAGCTTTTCAAAGGAAATTTGTTAAAGTCATTTTCTTTAAAAATAGAGTTGACTGTTATTACTGGCTCTCAAATTTAAATTTTATTTCTCTCCATGAATCATGACATCATTTTGTTTCCGAAAATTTTGATTGGATGTGGTTCTTCAGTATATTTTTTTTTTATCAATTTTTTATTTTTAATGACACCCGGACTTATTTTTGGTTCCGTTTGCAAGAACTGACACTAGAAAACATTCTTTATTAATTGTTTATGTCTCTATTAATCTTTCTTCTTTGTTTTTCTGAAAATTTTCTGAAAATCTGAGAATTTTTCTGAAAATTTTGATTGGGTATGGTTCTTCAGTATATTTTTTTTATCAATATTTAATTTTTAATGACACCCGGACTTATTTTTGGTTCCGTTTGCAAGAACTGACACTAGAAAACATTCTTTATTAATTGTTTATGCCTCTATTAATCTTTCTTCTTTGTTTTTGATCGTTCTTTTTGTTTGTTTATTGACTAAATAAATAAATAAATAGCTTTTCTGTCGAATTAAATTTGTATTCTGGTATATTTTGCGTTATTAACTTTCGAAGGAAATAACTTTAAATGGAACATCGGATGCACTTCATCAACTAATTCCATTACGATTGCGAGTTTAAGTGCCATAGTCATTATTGCCTCTTAAAGGCATAGAAACGAAATCGATCTTTTCCCATCATAAAATCTGCCAAAATCTTCTACCAATTGAAACTGTTAGTCCTATATTGAGCTTGTGAACGACTTTGGAAACAAAGAAACTAAAAAAAAAAGGAGTGATTGGATACATCTGGTCGAATCCTCCTTCTTGAAATTGAATAAAAAGATTTAGGAGTTTCAATGTTTTGAAGAATATAAATATCTACTATTCGGCATTTTATGATCTAATAGCTTTCGATAATAAAACATACTTGAAGATTTTCTACCATATCTGGTCGTTTATAGGTCTTAAAAATTCAATTAGGAGGATTATAAATGTTTTTTTATTTTTATTTTTAAGTAAGGCCATTCTTAAATTTTTTTAAATGCTTTTATGGCTTAAGAAAATTAATATCGATTGAAATTCGGCAATAATTTTAAAGAAATCTTGTTTTTTTTTTTTTAAATTTGTTAAAATTCGGGAAATGAATTTTTAAAATTGGGGTTGTGTTACTTCTCAGAAAACGAAAAACAGATGGTCAACCTGGACATTCTCACGGAATAAGCGAATGAATACTGTTTACCTGGTACCGAACCATAAAATGGGGTCAACTAGAGGGTCTTTCGAATACAAAAGAAACCACATTATACAACATCCGGAGGAGTAAACAACGACATTAAAAATATACAGCATATGGGCATTTCGAAAACACTTTAGCCTTTTATAAAATTTTATGATGATTGCTACACTTTAAACTAAAATAAACAGCACGGTAATTAGTTTTCAGTGTACAATTATCAACGAAACAGTGTCATGCCAATTTGCCGACTGGAATTGTCACGAACACGAATAATAATAATAATAATAATAATAATCGAAATACATTTTTACGAATCATCAATCACGTAAAAGTTTGCATCCTATCAGAACGACGAAATGCATAAAAAATAAATAAATTTAATTTTTTATCTTGAAAAATTTCGAATAATAATAATAATAATAAGAAAGCTCGTCACTAAGAAGATTTATGTGAATGTATACAGTATTATGGATTGTGTGAAAATTCCCGGATTGTAGAAAATGTTGAGATGCGCTGCTTTATGTAATGCTAAAAAAAAGAAGATTTTTAGGAAAGGTAGTTGTGTAAATAAATCAATAACTGAATACAGTAGTAGATTTTGACAACAACTGTCTCCCAATATAAAAAAAAAAATTATTAAAGCTGTTGATGCATGGCTTCAGTCGAAATTATTAAATGGAACAAATTACCATAATTCTAGTTTTAACGATAATTTTAGATGATTTTTATCACGTTTTTTTACAGAAATATTTCACTTTTAAATGATTATTACTGTTAAACTCTGATTAGATACGTACTAAGCCCGAATGATTTAGTTCTAACAACGGATTACCCAAATTTTTACTTTATAAAACGAGAGCTTTTTATGTCAACTTAGTTAAGACCTTAGAAGAAACGATAATTTTTCTTCGTGATTATCGTTCTTATTTTCCTTATTGCACTTTTTTTTTTTCTGTATCAATAACTTCATTGATAAACAGGACACGCTAAACTATCATATATCATTTTTCTTAATGGTTTTGTCCCAAATATTGTATATCAATTAGTATCGAACAAATTCGAAATTTGTTTAATTGACTGTTACGACATGTAAAAAAGAACCACTTACACGAATAAAAATACGGGAGGATAGTATGTTTATAAAAGAACATTTTGATGATTCTCAGTTGGAGATGATCACCATATTCTGATGTAAGTAACAAGCTTCAAACAACCATTTCCGAGACCATTTTGTACCGTATAATCTAAGACATTTTTATCCCGATATTGTCGAAAACAGTTCATCAAATAACGCTACTCATCCGTGTATCTAAAGTAGGTACCATTTGCCATCATTACAGTCAATTTTCGTGATTAGAAATTCAAGCTCAGTACATAAACAGGTAGATGTAAGTCGACTCAAACATCACACAGATTTGAATTTTATCATCAACAGCGTGTATACAGCGGTTAAATAATAATAGCAGGTACGAGTTTAATAACAAATGTGACCCAAAAATTAAAATATTAATTTATGAGAGTGTTCTACTAAATATAATTATTAGGTGTAATCATAATTACACAAACTTATTGACATAATCATTAATTTATTATTATTATTATTATTATTATTATTATTATTTCCCCCCCATCGATTGCAATTAACTCTAGTAAATTAACGAGTTTTAAATTAATTTTATACAATTAAATTAATTTTAAAAATCGAAACTGGGATTGTGTTACGCAGCGACGATACACGAAATTCCACTTTCTTATTATAAAGCCATTACTCGGTCATTCATACAAAGAATACGTCATTACTATAGATCACTTCCTGTATTCGTGTCTATACGAAGTGTATCGTCTAAAACAGTTTTATGTGTACAACTAAATGTATAATTTTCTAAGCGAAAAAAAAAGGAATGACAAAATGTTCACGAAACTTACCTGGACCCAACGTCCATCAGAAACGGACCATAGCTTTATAATAAGTAGTTAAGGCTGACCTATTTGTTGCCTTGACAACAAGTTGGAACGATTCATTTTATAAACGGCGGGTGAGGAAAGTGCAACACCCTACCTGCGCTCTTCACCCCATTTCGTCTCGTATTGCACGTTTTTTGTTTACCAGACATCTGTCTCCCCAGACAACTAGAAAACGCGCCCCTTTTTGGCCTCTCGCATTCAAGTTGACAAAAGGAGCCTTTCTTTTTTAGTCTCTTATCTCGCTAGGACTGGGAGTAAACTTCATTCCACACCACTGCACATCAACTTCTTGTTAGAGACGAACACCGCCAGAGGGAGTTCGAGAACATAACAGTATTTTCCAAACCCCCCCATACACACACACACAATTTGCTATTTGCCGAATTATGAATAATTTATGAATATCATCGAATTATTTTCATGCCTAGCTGCCTGTTTACACACATACAACGTTTACGATCTTCGACCACGTGTCGGGAAATAATTAACTCGTTACTGTATACACGTATTTTTCTGTAAATTGTAAACACCTCTACAGTTTAAAAATAATCTATTTTTAGGTAGGGAAAAAATAAAATAAAATAAATATAACAAACAAGACATCGTTAAAGTAAAAGAATGTTTTACACCTTATTCGGCTTTTCGAAACAAAACAGGTTATCAATCACTACTACTGTTAACTTGAGGAAAATATTAAGTTTTCTCTTCAGGCGATGAATTTTGAGTTAGCAGCATCTCGCACGAAGAAAACTCATTTATCACTAAAGGTAAAAATGTCCTGTTCATCTTTTTTTTACACGTAAACAGAGTTACATCCAACATTTAAACAATAATTAACTCTATTGGGGTTTAATCTCTTAATATGTACATACTAATCCAATTTGAAGTGAAACAACTCGAGATTTATATCAAACACAGATAGTTTATTATATAAAAATTATCTATGATTTAATAATCATTTATGAGGTTAAATATGATGTGTTTTATGTCTTTTAAAGGGTTTATGAATTGGAAACGAGTATAGAGTAATCTTAATCCTCTTCAAGCAGAGTTATTAATGGAGAATTACTTGACGACAGCATCTGAAATCAGTATTAAGTCTATCCTATAGTAATCTAGAATAGATTTGACAACAGCATCTGAAGTCATTATTATGTTTATCCTATAGTAATCTAGGGAATTATTTTACAACAGCATCTGAAATCAGTATTAAGTCTATCCTATAGTAATCTAGGATAGATTTGACAACAGCATCTGAAGTCATTATTATGTTTATCCTATAGTAATCTAGGATAGAATTATTTTACAACAGCATCTGAAATCAGTATTAAGTCTATCCTATAGTAATCTAGGATAGACCTATAGTATCCTATAGGTTACTATAGGATAGACTTAGTACTGTATTGACTTCAGATGCTGTCGTCAAGTAATTCTCCATTAATAACTCTGCTTATGAAGTGGATTATCCTAAGGGAGAGTATAGTTATCCTATAATATATAGGTTATTATAGGATATACTTAATACTTTCTTCAGATCTGTCGTCAATTAATAACTCTGCTTATAAAGTAGATTATCCTATGGGAGAGTATAATTATCCTATAGTAATCTATTACTATAGGATTACTATACTCTCTCATAGACTCAATACTGACTTCTGATGCTGTTGTCAGATATATATAGTACTTGTTATAATTTACTATCGTAAACTCTATAAGAAAGATGATTAATAAAGATTTTGTTGCAGTAAAAAACAAGAAGAAATTTTAAAATCTTGATGTAATTTCAAGTATTTTTATAAATTAAAAAATATATATTGAAGTACGGTATACAAAGTTCTTTTAACTCTTTCAGTTTCGCCCGATTGGTGAATCTTTAAACGTTTTCTATTGAATAACTTGGCTTTTTCACCGACAGCTGATAATGAGGAAGATGGTTAAGAAGAGAAAAATGGCGATATTTAGTTTACTTTCCTTAAGAAAGACTTTTTTTTTTCCCTTCGCTTTCAATCCGACTATAGAAACAGTTTCGCCATTAGAAAGATAAACTATTAAAGTCACACGGCTAAAACTAAATAAATAAATAAAATATTTATATATTAAATGCGATAATAAAATATTTAAATGTTGTTTTTAACTGCGAGAATATAAAAAATAATAAAAAATTCTTTCGATCGATTTTCTTTCTAACAAATTATTTTATTCATCGATTATTCTATAATAATAATAATAATAATAATTTTGATATTCTCTATCTGCTCTATTCTGCTCTTAATTAATGGATAACAATATAATTTTAATGTTAGATTAATCTTAACTTGAGACGACAATATCGGAATTTTAAAATTTAGTTACCTGTATTCTGTTTTTGCTTTTTTTTTTTTCCTTTATTAACAGAAACCTTCTTTAAAACAAGTTAATTATCACTTTTAATTTAGCCTGTTTTTTTAGTTTTTTACTTTTGATTTTTTTGTGCATGTACCATTAACGGAGGTCAGATTAAGTCCCCCGATGACGTCATTTTTGGTCACGTAACCAAATTTTTACTCCTATGACAAAAGTAGTGATACTGCACAATTACCCTCAATTATTATTATTATTATTATTTCATTTGTCATCTTAAAATAATGGCAAACTGTATATTTTTAATCCTTGTCTCAATCTCATAAATGATTAAGGAATACAGTAAACTCCCGTATAACGCGCTCTCCTGTAACTCGAATTCGTATAACGCGACGAAAAAATTGCGACTAGTACTCATACAACGCTATAAATAATCCCGTATAACGCGTAGGATATTTTTTTAATGTTACTTACTTATAATATCCGTTGATTATAATAAAAACCAAACGATGTTTATTTCGTTTCCATGACAACTTTTACAACTTTTCCGTCGGGTTATACAAATCCGCGTTTTCGGAATCCATGTTATACGGAGTTTACTTGTATATAATATTTTTTAAAATTTAGTTACCTGTATTCTGTTTTTGCTTTTTTTTCCTTTATTTTCCAGAAACCTTATTTAAAACAAATTAATTATCGCTCTGTACACAATAACATCATATTCGAAACTAATGCACATCTCGTTAGCAATACGCGATCAAGAGACAGGTTTAAATTTGCATAAAATCGTCTGATAATGCATGTCTCGTATAACACGATTTTCTTATAACGTGGAACGTATCCCTCACATTGTACGTGAGTCCATTGTACATATTTGTACAGTTTAATCTAAAATTTAATTTTTTATTATTGCTCTCATTTTTACTTCTTAATATGTTTAGCAGTTATCAATAATTTTGGTTAGTTTTGGAATATTATTGGCTTTGATTACAATAATATTATCCTGTTTTTTTATTATTATATTCATCGAAAAATATTATAATTAAAACAATTTATAGATAATCTTGCAATATTTTAGCAAATATAGTTTCATTTTATGCTTTAAATTTGTCCAAAAAGATTTTTTTTTCTTCTCGATGAAGTACTAATAATTTTCTTAAAACATCCCTGTTAATCAGTCTTTTCATGTGGTAGTCGTGTATTGAGGAGAAGCCAAGCTTGATTAATATTTTTAAATATTATATTGTAGTGTATATCTTTGTCCAAAATTTCAGTTAGATGAATTTTATGCTTGATTATTTATCTACAATGGGATCACTCGACTTCTTAGTTCAGGATAGACTCCTGAGATAATTATTAATGGATCATTATTTATTTATTTTTTATTTAGATAGTTAATTTATGAATTTATAAAATCGAATTTTATACTTTTTGCATATCAAATTTTAGAAAAAATAGATTTTTCGAGTAATGCTATTGAGAATAATAAGCTGTAAAAACAACGAATTAAAGTTATTATTCATTTGTACCTGGGAAAAAAAAAATATTTAAAATGGAAACGAAGTCAAAAACTGAAACACCAATTGGGTTTTAGAAGACAGGTGAGATTTTCATTGATAGGAATCCACTTGTAGGAGAATTTCAGTGAAACATCTGATTTATATTTATCCTGAATTTTGTCAGACAAAATAAAATTTCCTGGACTGGAGTTTGCTTGAATAAAACCAGGAAAACTTACTTATACTGGTAACAATTAGGAAATTTGCATCTTTTCCCAATTTTTATCGATTTTCCTTAATTTGTAGGGAAATAAATCATACAAAAGAAGAAAACAAACACCTCTATAAGATTTGTTTTCCCTGGAGTTTGCTTGAATAAAACCAGGAAAACTTACTTATACTGGTAACAATTAGGAAATTTTGCATCTTTTCCCAATTTTTATCGATTTTCTTTAATTTGTAGGGAAATAAATCATACAAAAGAAGAAAACAAACTCCTCTATAAGATTTGTTTTCTCATATCAACTTATCTTTCCTGAACTGTCTGTATCACAATATATTTTTGATGCATCCGTTTTTTAAAGTTATAGAATTTAACAACAGATCTCAAAAGACTAACAAGTGTTCTAGCCGATCTTAAAAGTGGCCAAATCATTGTATTAATTTATATTTTAATTTTAGCTAAGAAGAAAACAAAAGTTTTGCGATGAGATGTTCAGTATCAGTTTTACCCACAACAGTAATTCCACCAGCTGTTATAGGTTTTCTGAAAACGTAAAAACACATAGATGTGAATGAGACATTGACACGATTTATGGATCAGGTGAAAAACCTAAATTCAATAACATTATCCGATTAAAGTTGCAACATGTCGGCAATATTTTTAATCTCTGCCTTTTTATTCACCAGGGACTTGGAGACATCTAAAGATTAAAATCTGTTGGAACCTAAGTTTCTTATCCTTTTTTTTTTATCACAGATTTTTGTATTCACCTTATTTCGCAAGTTTTTATGGAAGTGCCAGGAAATAAATTACAACATTTTCAATATATAATAATAATAAATGTTTATTTTACAATTTATAAATTTAATATTATTAAACTAAAATTTATACATTACAAAACTAAAATCTACACATCACAGAACTAAATTTTATACATTATAAAATCTATTTAACATTCATCACAGTTCTTAAGATGCATTTCGGCCCTCTTCAATTATCTGTGTGAATTTCAACTCAAAAAATTTACAAATTCTTCTAGATGACTTAAAATTTGATTGTTGCCATTCTTCCTTGACTTTATAGTATGTAAATCTATCCAAACACAATAACCAAAACTGTACTGTTTAATAAATCACTTATTTCTTTAATTCACAAATTTTTTGCTTAAAAATTCATCTTTTCAACTTTACTCCAAAATGGAGTAAAACGTTGCCACATTTGTCGTAGGAACGCCATACTCTTGCGTTACATCTTAATTATTCTACCTTTCTGCACTCTATCTACAATTTATTTTTCTTCTCTATGCTCAATCAAGTATTCTTTTTTCCGGAATTATTCCTCTGGTGAGTTCTCTTTCAACCCATCCTTACATTTCACTCAAAACAAATAATAATTAAGACTTAATAAGGATGTTTTTTACTTTCTGAAAAATGTAGAATTGAAAATTAATACAAACAACTTTTTACTTTCTGAAAAATGTAGAATTGAAAATTAACACAAACAATACACTTTACTTTCTGAAAAATGTAGAATTGAAAATTAACACAAACAACACGTGCAAACACCAAAGCAACCCAAAAAGAACTGAAAAATAACAAATGACATCACACAATCCCATGTATGCGCATGAGCGAAATTCAAATGTCGAATTGCGAGATACCACTGTATTGTGTAAAGTATAATATTACATTCTTGATTAACTTATTATAAATAACATTAAAAGTATTGAAAATGAATGACTAATAAAATTAGATTAGTTTGAAGATTTCATACCGCTGAATCTTTACGATGGATATATGTTGGCGAGCATCACGGAATAGATAAACTTTCGTTGGAAACGGATCTTTAAATGCTAAAAGATGAAGACCGACAGCTTATACTCTACTTGAAAAATTTAGAATAGAAACGAGGATTCCATCCCAATTATAATGGCGAACTGAGAGCAAGAGCAAAAAATCCACTACTCTTGCTCTCATCCACCAACTAAATCAATTCTTGATTTTAATAGTTAAAAATTTATCATTTTGTAATATCTTTAATATATTCTGAAATCAGTTTATAGTTTTACATTCTTTCAATAATATAAAATTAATAGAAATTACCCGTTGATAAGATTCTGCTTTTCACGGAATACGAGATTTTGCATAATACTTTTAGTCATATTACTAGTAGTAAATCGGTATATAAATCAATCGCGAAAATGGAACCGATATGAAAAAGTACTTATCACAACGAAGTATCGATACCTGTGCGCGACGCCATCTTGAAAGGGACAATGTCTTGCGCGACACTTTCAAGATGTAAAATTACACGAATCCGTGTTATAAGTATTGAGTCTATGGGAGAGACTCAATACTGACTTCCGATGTTGTCGTCAAATTAAGATTAATCTAACATTAAAATTATATTGTTATCCATATTGTTATCCATATTATATTGTTTTCTATATATATATATAGAAAAAAATATATTGTCAACTGATTTTATAATTTATTGTCTAAACAAAGTATAGCTTAGTTTTTTTATAATTTATTATATTGGCTAGATGGGGAGGGAAGTGAAATTATTGCCCGAAGACAAGTTAGGTTGAAAGTTTATATCTACGAAAATATCAACTTTGGAAGATTCTTAACTTTTCCGATATATAAAATCGATATCAAGTTAACGAAACCCAATAATTAATTTTCAGAAATCGTATAGAGAGAGAGAGAGAGAGAGAACTTAGTATCAAAAATTCGATAAATAAAATATAATTGACTCCAGATCAAAAATTTAGATAAATAAGATTGAGATTGTTTTTTCTTCGATAAGCCAGCTATTAAAATAATTATATAATAATTTAATAAATGTAATTTTATCATCATTAAATTTTTTGATTCCATCCAACCTTGGTTGCATCCAGTTGCGAGAGAAGAGAGAGAAAAATGTAAAATATCGATAACGATTTTTATTAATCTCGATGAAATTTTATATAGTTTTTCAACAGGAAATTTTAAGTGAATTTTGATTAAAATTCCAAATAAACAGGATGAAACTATTTATGTTTAAAACAAGAATGAAAAGAACAAAACTACATTGAGGGTAATGCCCTCTGAACTGTATTCAAAATTAGATTCGCGCGATCTAATTTAAAAAAATAAAATTTATTGTTATTATTAACAAAAGAATAAATAAATATAGATATTTATCTATATAAAATTATATTTTTTTATTAACTTTTCATATTTATTCCTGGAGGAAAGTACAAAATTTTCTAATGCCTGAATAATTCATTAAGTAAATTAACCGTTTTATAATTGGAACTAGGAACAGGATGGTTCCTGTTTGCGATCTAAAATTTTATAGTGCTTATTGAAGTCTCTATAATATTTATAAATTAAAAATGTCAATGTTCTTAATCCAAATAAGCGCACATAAAAATTCACTATTCGTTCGATCTTTAATATAAATTGACCTATTGCGGGTTCAATAAAACATGAAATAACATATGTTCGCTATTCACTAAAGAATATTGCTTTAGAGTAGTAAGGTATCTCAGTTTGCTTTTAAGTTGGAGATAGTAAAATATCACATAAAGTGACTTTGAAGTGTGCTAGACGTCAATGCTTTTCTGAAAGAGTAAAGGCGGCGGTCAGGTGCAATCGATGGACTTTGGTTCCTCTCTGTCGCATAAGATTTTACGACAGTGAATAGAAAGGAAAGAGATATAGAGGTACTTCACAAATCATTAGATTAGTATGTGACTCTACAGCTTATGCTCTGGAAGGTATAAATCTCTTCAAATGTTTGCAGGAGTCATACGATGACTGGCGAAAGAAAGTTTACTGGACCCCAATTTCGAACATCTTGCTACCTTTTCACGAATATATCTCAATCTATATCAATCTACGACTATAGTTTGATATCAGAATAACGTCGTACAATGATCTCTAACATAGTTTTGTAATAATAACCAAGCAAGTAAGCACGAAATAATAGAATAACAGATTAGAAAACCATCCATTCTTGGATATTGCGTGGCCATAATTAATCAAAAGATTACTTAACTCAACTTTACAAATAAATCTGTCAGAAGCAGAGATGAAGTAACTCTTTATTTCGAATTAAATTTAATGTAACTGGATATTTCAAATTTCTGAAAAAAAAAAAAATAATAATACTGAAGAGAAGAAGGAAAAAAAACCTTTAAAATCTTTTCCATTTTGCAACGAGTATTAAATCCCTAATGCGACTGGAGATTAAGCAAGATTAATTTTTTTCTTGGTAAAAATCTTAGTTAATCCCAAGAAGTAAGAAGATGAAAAAAAGAATTAAGAACGACAGCTAAGTATCTCATAGATCAGCCTATACCATTTAATCATGAACTGTGTAAAATTATTATTTTCTTCTTGTATCTTTCATAAAAATATAAGTGACAATTCTTGATGAAATTTATTGAAGATTCAATAAGTTTCATCAAGAATTAATCGCGATTACTTAAAAATATGTAGAAGTTTCTGCATAAAATATATATACGCTGTATTGATATGACAAAGTTTCCTTCCGAGTATAACATACGAGAAGTTTTCAATCAAAACTACCGCTTTTCTGATATTAATTCTTGAATCTTTTCAGTTCTTGAAAGACCATTGATCATGAATTGTGTAACCGGAAAATCATGACACCTAACCATTCGTCATTGCCACTTGTAGTACCCAACCACACACTAAAAGGAATGGAAGAATTATCCATCTCATATCGAGCTAATTTGTCCATTTAGTTTCAGAAAATTGCTCTAATTTAGTCGAGCAGAAAAGAAGATTATATACATTAAAAGAAAAAAAAATAATGTTAATAATAATTCTTTTCGTTTCTAATTCCGAAAATGAGTTAAGTTAATGGCGTAGTTTCCTGTTATCTAGACAAATTCATAAATATTTGCAAGAAAGTTAAAGCAATTAATGAACGTCTCGGCTATAACAAATGTTTATGCAAATGAAAATGTGTTAAACATGTTCTGCAACACCTATCGCATCATTCATCGAAAGACGATCGAAGACGATTCAATGCCCTCCTTTAATGACAGAGTTCTTTATTCATTTTCATAAAAATAAAAATAAAAAAACATCTTTTATTACTTAACAGGATGAAGATACCATTAAAATAATATATATAGACATAAAATTAATTTTATAACATCACTTATTTAACTTCAAAATAATCTAAAAAAATTAGTTTTAGATTTATAGAATAACTCGAATAATAATAATTTAAACAATTTTCTTTCTATAAAAAAAAACTTGACGACAGCATCGGAAGTTAGTATTGAGTCTATGTAAGAACCGAAGTAGATTTATATCACTACACCGATGATATAGTCCACTAAATTATTCGCGATGTTACAATAAATTTGTGCAAATAAGCTATAAGCTTCGAAATAAAAAAAAACTTGACGACAGCATCGGAAGTTAGTATTGAGTCTATGTAAGAACCGAAGTAGATTTATATCACTACACCGATGATATAGTCCACTAAATTATTCGCGATGTTACAGTAAATTTGTGCAAATAAGCTCTAAGCTTCGAATAAAATTACAATTTTAACATTAGTAAATTATCTGCATGTCTATGATATATACAATGATTTGATGCGCAATGATATTCTGCACATTCTAATTGATTCGAACTGTTCTAAAATGGCGGAGAGTCGTAATTTTAAGTCGTTTTCGAAACGCTGCATGAAAAGCCGTCAAACGAAGCAAATTGCATCCAAATGTTTATTGGAAACTGAAAACCCAGAGGCATGATTACACACTAACGCTGTTACCTTTCACACAGAAATCGACTGTTCCGCGCGCATTAATACCATCACAAAAGTCGGTAATACGCCGCTCTCATAGACTCAATACTGACTTCCGATGCTGTCGTCGAGTAATAATTTTGAAATTTCGAAATTAAAATGTTGTATATATTTTTCAATGAAATATTGATTTTAAGAAAAACAGAATTTTTCTATTTTTATAAAATTTAGTTCTTGTTATTTTTCTTGATGAATTTTTTATGATTTACTGTAGAACTAAAATGGCGGAGAGTCGTAATTTTAAGTCGTTTTCGAAACGCTGCATGAAAAGCCGTCGAACGAAGCAAATTGCATTGAAATGTTTATTGGAAACTGAAAACCCAGACGTAAAATGGCGGAGAGTCGTAATTTTAAGTCGTTTTCGAAACGCTGCATGAAAAGCCGTCAAACGAAGCAAATTGCATCCAAATGTTTATTGGAAACTGAAAACCCAGAGGCGACCACCGAGATCTACACTCTTTCCCTACACGACGCTCTTCCGATCTTATAAATGTAACAGGAGTAAAAATATTGTTATGAAGAGCTAAGAAATTCTATATATCATATGAAAAGATATGAAAAGAATTCTCTTCATCCATCACGAGAAAATATATCTTTCTTCCTTTAATAAAAATTTCATGTATTTTTTTAATAACGAATTATATTAAATTTTTTTTTTATTTTTTAAATAATTTGATTAAAATGATAATAAAAATGCATATTTATATGGAAGGTCGGCAGATCACACAATTCGAAAGTTGCAACTATGGAGTGATCTATCGTTCACAAGAATTCGATTTAACTCATAAATCTACGAAAAAGAGGAAAGAAAGAAATAAACGTTACAGACTTAAGAGAAACGACCGTTTAATTTTCAGCCAAAAAGCGCTGCAGGATAGAAAGTTAAATCATTCAGACAGACCAACTTTAAAAGTTCTTTAGAGAAGCTAGAAAACCAACCAAGTTTACGCTCAGCTGAAGGAAAGGAAAGAAGAATTTTTCTGCACTACATCAACTATTTTTAGCGAAAGATTTTCGATCGATATTCCAACGGACCCACTGACCTAAAAGACAGTCGACTTGTAGTTTCTTCCCCTCTTTTGCTGAAGAGAAAAATAAAAAAAAATATTCGGCTTTTTTCGAACCAACTCAATTTTTTAGTGTATATATATTTTTTTTCTTTGCGTTTCTGTTACTTTATCAAAATTGATCGAGATGCTATTGTGTAGCTTAGATCCATTGAAAGAAAGAGAAAAACTTTCTGATTCTTCAAATGCACATGTTGATCCCCTTACAGAGATAGAATAGAAATTATCTTTAATGTCACAATAATTTTACTAGAAGTTCAAAATGATATAAAAGTTATTTTATAAACATTAAACATGAGGAAAAAAATTATGAAAATCCATTAAAAAAAAAAAATTTATAATTTTACAGCTGAATAATTAAAAGAATATTTATAAAATAATTCGTGAATATTTATGAATTGATGATTTAATGAACGGAAATTTTGAATATTTATAATCTCCAAATATTCATTCAAAAAAAGTTGAAAGAAATATTCATTCATAAATTTTTTTCGAGGGAAAAAAATAAATAAATAAATAATTTTTTTAATCCGTTATTTCTTAGCTTACTTTGTAAACAAACTGTTCTCATAATTTATGAGAGAAAAAAAAATTGTTTAAAGTATACCAGATGATAGATTTCGGATGAAAATAGAAATTTCTATTGACATTTTAAATATTAATTTTTTTTCAATATTTATTGAATTATTAAAGTGTTTATGTGAAATTTCGTTTTTTTTTTATTTTCGATATAAAATATTCAATTCTGGAAAAAGATAAATTTAAAATAAAGATTACACGAAGTAATTTTCCGGATTTGCTCCTGTAATTGTACTATCTTTGCACAATAGAAGCATTTGCTAGATAGCCGACTTTACAGGCGTTACAGAGTGTAAATTTATATTCATGTAATACAAAGAGCATTTACAAGAATTCATCGTCATTGTTACTTTGATAGACGAGAATACTGATGGAAATTTAGCAGAGAACATTCTGAAGTTTCTTAAGGATTAAAAAAATATTATATTTTACTGTTTTATATTGCTCCAATAGTATTCCTATTTCTTTAAATAAAAAAAAAATTATTTTTTTCTATCAGGTAATGTCAACAAAAAACTGATAATCATGCATTTAATAATCAACATTAAGCTTATTAAATGCATCTAAAGCTTACTATTCCTCAGGTAATGTCAACAAAAAACTGATAATCATGCATTTAATAATCAACATTAAGCTTAATGCATCTAAAGCTTACTATACTTTATCTCATATAAGTTCAAGCTTTGATCTTTAAAAATCCTTTAAACTGGTCTCTTAAATGTCTTTTTAAATTAGTAAACAGAATTTATAGAATAAGAAAAAATTATTCTGTCATACAAACAGAATTTATAGAATAAGAGAAAATTATTCTGACATATAATTGTCAAAAAAGAAAGATCATACAATAATGATAACTCCTTTCTGTTTACTGCAATGATTTACTGTTGCTTTTTATTAATTTTTCATTGTAATTATGATATTAAATCTTGAAACAATCTGATCTATAACAAACCCTATGATTTTCTAATATCGAGCCAATTTTCAACATTGGAAATTAAGTAAAAACAGAAGGAAGGAAATCATTCTAGCAAGATTCAGTATTAAGCAAAATGGAATGAAAAAGTAGATTATTATTTGCCGTTCGTTGATAACTTTTTGATGAGTGAAGATCAATATTCAAGTGCTTGTTGTGATTTCTTTTGTCAGTAGAAGCAGCGGAACTCAGTTGTTTATAAGCTTAAGATTGCTTATTAAATCCATATTACTATATCATACTCTCCTACTATACTATATAGAATCCCATATACTTAAGTCTATGGGATCCTATAGTAATAAGATTACTATAAGATCCCATAGACTCAATACTGACTTCCGATGCTGTCATCAGGTATAGTAAGCTTTAGAGTGCATTTAATAAGCTTAAGATTGCTTATTTAATCCATATTACTATACTATACTCTCTAATATTAAGTCTATGGGATCCTATAGTAATAAAATTATTATAGGATCCCATAGATTTAATACTATGATGCTGTCGTCAAGTTTTTTTTATAATAATCATATAATAATAAGTAATTAAAACTATTTATAAAGTCTTTTTCTTTATACTTTTAATTAAAATATTCTAATAAAGTATAAAAGATCTGACGACTTGATTTAGATACGCGACAATTTAGAAAATTAAAAATTCATGAAAACACTTAATTTCCTTTTTAATTAGTAAAAGTAAAGAACAGAACGAATACAAATATTTGTATAATTGTCTAAAGATACATATATATATATATAAGCAACATAATTCATGTTATGTTAATATGTTTGTTCAGAGTAAAAATGGAGAAGCATATCTCTGTAGCTCGCAATAACAATTTCATTCTTCGCTTTGGTAGCAATCACTTTACATAATTTATTGTTTTATATAAAAAAAGGAATTCTTTTACGGGAAACCATAGCAACCTTTTCTCTAGAAAACATTGTCAAGTTTTTAAAAAATGCATTTGTTCGATTAATTTTATAAAATTCCTTGCCAGAAAACGGTATAATAAATTACTTATGATGTGTACTAGTAAAAAAAAAAAAAAACATAGTTCACTTTTCTTGTATTATTCAACATTTTATCTAAAGAAGAAAAAATTTTATATTATTTTCCGTATGCTTAAACACGTTAAAATGGAAATTTGTCTAGAAACGAAGCAATATTTCTAAAAAAAATTTCTCTGTGATATTTATTCAAGCTTTGTTCGGATTTAAAAAAAATCTATTTAAAGCACTAAACACTTTATTATCAGTAAAGAAAGGTGAAGCAATTTGTATAAAAATAAACTTAATGGATTTTGTTCGATATTTAAAGACTAATTTCGTTATCTATTTTTAAGAATGGGTGTTTATTATTCGCTCGTTTCTATCATTTCAGGATAATTTTACAATTTTCTGTCTGAAAAAAGAAGAAGAAGAGAGAGAAAGAGAAATGGTTGTTAACAAGCAGATCAATATGAACTGTGAGTATTTTTTTTTTTTTTTTGTAATCAATTTATGTAAGAGAAGAACAAGTTAGCGAATATAATGTACCTTTCCAATTACAACCGGTCATGAAAAGACCCATACGTATCTCATTAATTGAAATTCTTTGTTACTTGTTCTATTAATTTCTTTCTTTTTATATTCATAAGTGAAGTATTGCCAGCGATTTTGAAAATTAGCGATGAAGGTTTTATTTATTTATTTATTTTTTATTTTTAATGAAAGGGTGATAATTCAAATTTAATTGGAATAATCGAATTAGTTTTATAGTTTTCTACCTTTAACTTTGTTTATAAGAGCAGAAATTTACAAAAAAAAAAAAAAATCATAAAAATTCTCCGACTGTTTAATGAAATATTTCTATTGATTTTCTTCGTCTTCCTTCAAGAAAATAAGTAAAAAATGCGTAAAGTTTTAGATAAGTATTTATAGCAATCTCATGTTTTTCGATTTTATAGATTTATATATAATTAGAACCAGGGACTTTCAGAGAAAATTCGAGACCCGGAGCAACTACAAGAAAAGTGAAAATATTGATAGAGAACTTCAAATTTTGGCAAAAACTGAAGCTGGAACAGTATAAAAATATACAATTATATATTTTTTTTCTAATAAATTGAGGCCCTCAAATTCGTGAGATCCGGGGCAGCCATCGCTCTTGCCCCTCTCTGATAGCCACTGATTAGAACTATTAAAATTGGCTCTCTTATATTTTTTAAGTGAATTTTCTGGTAGGTAGTTGCTGCCACAAAATCGCTCTACAGAATTTTAATGAAAAGAAGCCTCAACAGAATTTTTTTTTTTTTTTGCTGTTTATCACTTCGATATAAAAAATGTTAATAGGAGGAAAAGAGACTTTTGTAGAAGATTCAAAACATGCTTAAAAATGGATAGAGTTCTTGCGAAACAAGAAATTTGTTGCAAGTAAGGTTAGCCAAAAAAGAGCAATCTATGGTTGATTAAATATGGAAGTGACTTAACTGTAATGTCAATATTTGTCTTGTGGCAACTCGACAAGTTTCTAAATCGGACAATGTAATGTCTTGTTATCAACGAAAGATTGTTTAAAAAAAAAAAAAAACGTATTGGTGTAAAAAAACATTTTAGACGATAAAAACTGTAGAAAAACAAAATATTTTACCGATGAGAACCTCCTAAAGTAGTAGTAGTAAGTATAGTAATAGTAGAATAGCCAGCCGGTTCAAAATAAATTGATAGCAAGAGTTTCGACTTGGGTTTAGATACTTAATTTAACGGGCCAATGGATCTTCTACATTATTGCACAGCATTGAAGATCTTATTACCGAACCAAAACATTTAAAACTTGGGAATCTAAATTAATGCCAATTTATTAAAATATGACGTTAAATTTGTCACAGTTTCCTCCATATACAGTATATAGACTTTATAAATATTCTTCTGGTTATTTACCATATTATCTAGTTTATACATTAAGTTAACAATTTATTATAAAGATTGCAATACATAATATGAATGGCGAAAGAAAAACAACTAACTTTCTTAGAATTTACTTTTAAACAATGGAGAAAATTAATTTTATAATTCAATGTGTGATTATAAATAAGATATTCGATACATTAAATAAATAAATAAAAAATTATGTTGTTTAAATTGAAAGAGTAATTAATTATAAATAATGTTCTGTAATTTATAATACAGAATGTAGAACAACAACAATAATAAAAAAAAAGAACCAGCTAACTTAATTAACGAAGTAAATATCATTAAAAGTAGTTCCTATTACTTCAATTTTATGTTACTGAAATGAACTTTAAAGACATCAAAATAGCTTTTATGTTTGTTTATTATTCTCTTAACCTTTTTTTTTTTTTAATTTTTGTTAAACAATGAAAAATTCTTGTTACGCAGAACAAGAATTCTTTACAGCATTGTCTGGAAATATAATAATTTTAATAAAGGCTACAACTCCAAGTGCTTCTATTTATACAACTTAAATGTGTTTTCTCCTTATTTGTGCACAGGGTTTCGGATTTTTAAAAGTAATTTTTAAGAGAAAATCATAAAAGCTCTTGCATCAAATTTCTATTGTGTAGATTGCATTAGCTATTAACTGCAATATGATCGCCTATACTCGTCCATAATGAAGCAACAAAGATTTTTCAATGATATCTGTTTATAAGGCGCAGTTATTAATAAAATTAATGGCCTAGAAAATTTTTAAAAATTTATTTAAGTAGTAGTAAAAGATAAAATGATAGGGTAAAAACTGGAGAGATCGGCGTGGCGGTAGAGATGGCGCAGCTAAGTATATTCACATTCTGGAGCCAAGATGGCATTGTGGTAATGATTATAGCATGCAATAACTACCATTCATTTGCGTGAATAGCCTGGATGCTGATTTGCTTTATATAAGTCAATTAAATAATCCATATTATATTTCAGCATGTTTACAAAATTTACAACTGCTTTCCTATAATAAAAATATAAGATCAGAACGAGGGAATCCTTTAAAGTAGATGTTATGTATAAATAATGAAGTGTCTATAGCAGTGTTCTAACCATAAATTAAGACAATGCATTTAATCAGTAGGGACACAAGTGGCTGCTCAATCCCACCTAACGTAATTGGGTGAGATGGCGCAGGCACTATTGATTGATGTCCATTATTTTTCTTTCATTTTCATAGTCTAATATCGATAACGGTTCCTAAACATTTCTTCTTAGTGTTATCAGTTTTAAGCCTCCTCGATAGTGTGGTACATGGCACCCCAAACTGCCTGGACGCTTTATTTCTATCTCTTACTGAATGCATAGCTGAAGTCAGCTGCTGCTCATCTTCTTATACCTTTAGAGCAACTTCCTTTGCGTTTGTAATCTATGGGCATCTGGAAAGTAATCTTATTTTACGCTCGGGATAGGTAGCTGCACCATCTCTCCTAAGTATGTCAGGTGAGATGGCGCAGAATATCTATCCCGACTGTAGAATACTGTATTCTACTTCTGTAAGGCTAGCTATCCCGACTCTAAAACCATGTCACTCAAAGTATTTAGGTAAGATTGTTTTACAGTCGGGATAGAGCGCCTTACAGTAAAAAATATGTAAAAGTTGACTGTAAAATACTGATTACCCTTACAGTAAAAACCTGTAAAATGTTGACTGTAAAATACTCACTATAAAAAACCATCTCCTCCAACTATGTTGGTGAGATGGATTTTTACAGTGAGTATTTAAAAATTGTTTATTTTGTTACTTTTTCATTTTGATTAACTAATTTTTGACATTACTTTTTGCATATGGTTCCATGTAAGGTATTTTGAATATTAAAAGTTTTTGGTTGTCATTATTAATTATTTTATCAGTAAACAAAAAAATGGTTCGCCATCTCTCATATAATAAATATTATGTGGCTGCTAGAAGTTAACGGCTACGTAAAGAAAGCACGTAATGTGAAGTACCTCATTGCAACACGGGATTGTGTACAGTTTACATAAATGCGTGACAGTTTTGGAAATTTAGCTTTCCAGCGTAACAATTCAGGAATAAAACGAGAAGTAAAGGAAACGATGTGACTTAACTGTTGATCGACAACGATTAAAACAAAAGAGATTATAGTACAGTATACAGTAATCTAATCGCATTGTTGACGTTTCAAACAAATCAAGTGATTTTTACACGCGTGTAAATAACCATAACAGTGTTGCGAAATAAAAGATAAAAAGTAACTAAAATTCTACGTTTAAATACAGATATCCTAAATGGTTTTAACAATTTATTTAAATTGTTATTACCGTTTAGAATTTTCCCGCATTATGCTGTAAATTGATTTATTCGCACACATCTCATCAACTTGATCATTACGGACTGTTTTAACTGAGTAATAAAATGTTTTAGACCGTTGAAATGGCTAAAATCTGATAAACGTTACTGCAAAACAAAATATTAAAATCGTAACTTTGTCTGGTAGTTAATATATAAATTTTTACTTTACTTGCAACAATAATATACTGGGAAAACTGCAAAATATCTTAATGGATTCTTTCCATTTAAATATAATTGTATACGTACAAAATTTTATCTCTCACAGTTTAAATTACATCGGGTGCCATTATTTTTAAATTTACGCTTATAAATATCTTTGAATAGAGAAGAATGTTTATTTTTATGCCTGTTTTTATTTTAAAAACTGAAAACTGATGTGTCATCAATCGGGATAAGATACGAGTTTGAAAAAAAATCACAAGATTCTTTTAATCTGTGTCAGTATACTGTATAAGATAATACGATTTTGTTTGATAAGATTCTACTTTGACTGCCTCACGTGTTCGCGGCGCCGCGCGCACACATTAAATGATGATAAGATCATATACAGTAATGTTAACTGTATAAGATAATACGATTTTGTTTGATAAGATTCTACTTTGACTGCCTCACGTGTTGCGGCGCCGCGCGCACACATTAAATGATAATAAGATCATATACAGTAATGTCTTTCATATGAAAGAAGTAGATGATAATAACATTCACATGCATATTAACATCTACTTTATCGAGCACAAAACAGAAAAAAGGCCGGGCATTAAGGCCCACTATACGCGACTTGTTATCAAGGATGTTTTGCTTGTTAAAGGCTGGGTCTCACAAACGTAAAACGCGACGTCAGTACGCTGAAGTAAATGCGTCGCGCGCGAAACGTCGACGTACCGATGTTCAGACCGAAAGCGTACGACGCGACGTAAATAAACGACGTCGTTTAGCTATTGGCTAATTATTACATCATTTGAATTTAGCTGATTCAACAATGTCTCAATCTCTCTTCTGATTGGAGGAATGGCTAACGTACTCTTGGTAAGCGTACGACGCGACGTATATAAACGACGTCGTTTAGCTATTGGCTAATTATTGCGACATTATTTGAATTTAGCTGATTCAACAATGTTTCAATCTCTCTTCTGATTGGAGGAATGGCCAACGTACTCTTGGCGCAGCGCTTAAAGTTGAAGAAAAGCTGTCAATCTCGGCGTAACGACGCAGCGTCTAGCAATATATAGGAAGTGACATCATCAGCGTCTATACGCAACACGCTATACGCCGACCTATTTACGTCGCGTTTTACGCCTGTGAGACCCAGCCTATACTGTCAACGTCGATACACCGACGTATTTACGTCGCGTTTTACGCCTGTGAGACCCACCTTAAAGCTCTTTTACATCAAGTGTAAGCGTTAACGTTTGCGTGCGCTTTCGTCATAGTCCAGCCCTTTTTGCGCTAAGTGGCTAATCATGGATAGACACATAGTGCAAAAGGAATGCAGCTATGACGAAAGCGCACACAAACGTTAACGCTTACACTTGATGTAAAGGAGCCTTAATGCTGGGTCTCACAAGCGTAAAACGCGACGTCAGTTCGCTGACGTAAATGCATCACGCACGAAAAGTCGAAGCGTACCGATGTTCAGACCGAAAGCGTATGACGCGACGTAAATAAACGACGTCGTTTAGCTATTGGCTAATTATTACATCATTTGAATTTAGCTGATTCAACAATGTTTTAATCTCTCTTTGATTGGACGAATGGCCAAAGTACTCTTGGCGCAGCGCATAAAGTTGAAGAAAAGTCATTTCCAGCGTAACGACGCAGCGTCTAGCAATATATAGGAAGTGACACTGTCAGCGTCGAAATGCCGACGTATTTACGTCGCGTTTTACGCCTGTGAGACCCAGCCTTAAGGCTCTTTTACATCAAGTGTAAGCGTTAACGTTTGCGTGCGCTTTCGTCATAGTCCAGCCCTTTTTGCGATAAGTGGCTAATCATGGATAGACACATGGTGCAAAAGGAGTGCAGCTATGACCAAAGCGCACGCAAACATTAACGCTTGCGCATAGTGTAAAAGAGCCTTTATGCATTCACGCGTCGCGTTAGGGTCAGACGCGCTAAGCGGCTAATCATGGATAGACACATGGTGCAAAAGGAGTGCAGCTATGACCAAAGCGCACGCAAACATTAACGCTTGCGCATAGTGTAAAAGAGCCTTTATGCATTCACGCGTCGCGTTAGGGTCAGACGCGCTAAGCGGCTAATCATGGATAGACACATGGTGCAAAAGGAGTGCAGCTATGACCAAAGCGCACGCAAACATTAACGCTTGCGCATAGTGTAAAAGAGCCTTTATGCATTCACGCGTCGCGTTAGGGTCAGACGCGCTAAGCGGCTAATCATGGATAGACACATGGTGCAAAAGGAGTGCAGCTATGACCAAAGCGCACGCAAACATTAACGCTTGCGCATAGTGTAAAAGAGCCTTTATGCATTCACGCGTCGCGTTAGGGTCAGACGCGCTAAGCGGCTAATCATGGATAGACACATGGTGCAAAAGGAGTGCAGCTATGACCAAAGCGCACGCAAACATTAACGCTTGCGCATAGTGTAAAAGAGCCTTTATGCATTCACGCGTCGCGTTAGGGTCAGACGCGAAAACACGCAAGGCAATCCATTTAGATTCATAACATTTAGTTTTTTAAAGATTCACACAAGAAAAAAAAATTATGTTTTGCAATCGTTTCACTAATCACCTTAAAAATTGTTTCAAATAATTTAAAATTATGTATTATGCATCATTATTTTATAACGACATAGTCTAATTTTTAAAATATACTCTTGGAAAGCAAACATACAAAACACACAAAAAAAAAAAGTTATAAAACTTACAGAATATTCTCTATATCTATGTGAACAGACAGATAGAAATCATGATATGAACATAATACGAAATTATTGCTGATAAAATATTTGAGTATTAGTATTATGGAAGTTGAAGGTCATACAGTGAATAAAACAGATACAAATATTCTGTCAACTACTTTGTATCAGTAAGTGTCAGTTTGTTTAAAGTTAATTATGGGCTATTTTATAATCAAAATCATTGGCATGCAGAATAGAATGTCACACAGTTATATTATACATTTGAATTAATATGATGTTAAATATTTACTGTTCTCATATCCAATATCTTAATGAGAATACATTAACTCTAAAGACTACAGTAATAATATACTGTATAATAATAATTGTTTATACATATAAGTAATTGAAATAATTAAAAAAAAAAGTTAATTATAAAAATTATTTTTCATAAAATTAGTTAAAGAAAAGGAAGGATATTTAGATAACGAAGGAGTCGCGACATAACTCTAATCTAAAGGCATTGACCGTTATGTGATAAACCATTTATCACGAGTAAATGAGAAATAATTGCAAATTTGAGTCAATCGATGGAAAATTTTCAAAATTCCCCCATAATTTTCCCTCCAAATTTTTTTTTTTAATCTATAAATGCCGAACAGATAAACTGTTGACGTTTTACAGATAGTCATTAATATTCCACAGGTGATTTTTTTTTTTTTTTATTTTTGCATAGGAAACATAGAGGAGTTATTTCGATAAATATCGATTTGATTTTGATTTTTAAACTATAATTAAGATACCAACCTGAAGGTAGAAAGTGTAGAGCAACAGAAAGTTGAAGTATGCTGCTGTAACAACATAACAGCGACGACACTCGTGTCAGCAGTCACAGCTGGCAATCGTCAAGCTATGGCGCATGTTCTACTATAGAACGACCTTTAACAGCAGGTCGGCTGGTATTACCAAACTTGATAGCTTTCTATAACAACTTTGTTCCGAACATAACACAACAATCTACACTACCATCTTAGTCCGATCGTGTTCGTTATTGATTGATATCTCAGGTTGTGAGATGTCTCCTAGTATTGTCAATACAGTTGAGAGAGGACGAACACACACACACACATATCGTTATTTTATTGATTTAATAAACATCTGCTTCCAAATTTTTATTTTTTTCTTTCTTTCTTTATCGCGTTTTTAAACGATTATCAAGTCGAAATTTAAGTTAAAATATTTTTACATAATTGTATTTTATTCCTGATACAAATCAGTGAAGTGAGTAACAACGTTAATTATGTTTGTAACGATTAGCCTTTTCTGTCGGAACACATAATACCCAAACTCTGTGAAATAATCAAGGTTTCCTAGCTGGATATAACTTGTCTGTAGGATCAATGTAACTCATAGGAGATTTACTATTATGTCACAGTGGGAGATGTCATTGTGATGACTGTTACGTGCAATCAATTTGTGTTGATAGGACGTAACAGTCAATCCTCTCGCTACATTATAATTAAAATTATGTGTTAGAACATACATAAATCTATATTTATTCGTTTTTTTATTGCAGTTTTCTTTTTTTTTTTTTACGGATGTAAACACAGTCTGCGAAAGAAAAGCGTTGTTATATGTATAAAGATTTTTAAACAACCGAATATAAATCGAGTTAATATCTCAGGATGTTTTTCTTGTAAAACGTAAATTCGGCATATATAACTAAAATAAATGAAGCGTTTTTAGGAAATCCATTATTATTCTGACATTCATAATTCAATATCGAAAAATTTGGTAGAGCAGAATAAAAATTTGACGACACGTTTTTTTCCGATTTTTTAGAGTAAAAAATATATATTTTTTTTTTTTTCAGTTTTCAATTTTGAAAAATTATCACGGTCGAACGATTTTTCTTTCTCTTTTTTTTTATAAATTAAATGTGTTTAAATTAGTTTTTAGTCTCAAGAATTTCCATATTTTCTTAAGTTTAATTCTTGCTGATCGTATTTTATCTTATCTATATTTCATGCGAAATTTATTATTATTATTATTATTATTATTTTTAATAACATTAGCTATTTAATTAGTTTTTTTTTACTTTTTACTTTATTAGAAGGAAAAAAAAATTTTTTTTTTTGAATCAATGAAGAGAAAATTAGCATTTTTTATTTTATTTTTTTATCGTAAAGAAATACATTTTAATGAAAATTTTCATAGTTAATAAATCAAATATGATGGTTAAAAATATAAATTTAGGAAAACTAATTTATGTATTGTTAGTTTTATATGAATTAAATAGCCAAAAAATTTGCGTGAAATTCGAAAATTATTTATTACATTCTCTAAATACACTCTTGTGATCATTTATATTTCTAAATTAAAATTTGTGATTTATAAAATAAAAATGACTATTAATCACAATATTTTTTTAAACTTGCAGGATTGTGATTAAGAATTAATGCTGATTAATCATTTTTAGCCAAATTTCAATAGGAAGTGATGACTTATCATCGTGTCTGGATCCTTTACTAATAATAACTTTTGAAGTAATTAGTACGAGTAGATTTTCACGAAATTTGGTAATCATATTCTGATGTTAAAGATAACCTAGATGGTGCATTATTAATCCTCTAGCTTCAACTATCTAAAGGTAAAGGACATTCAAATTTTTCAGATTCTTTTTTTAATATATGCTGAATTTTTATGAAATTTAGTATTAGGAAGATCAAATCGTTGGCGATGTCCTGATATAGCAATAAATTCTGAACCATTTAAAATGGAGGACGTTCAAACTTCAAAAACTTTTCTTTAATAGATTTTTTTTTTTTTTTTACAAAATTCATCAGGTTGGTTAGATAATTAAAGCGAAATTTGAAGTAAGATTAAATTATCTTTTCAGATTCACCAGTTTAAGAATAGAGGACATTCAAACTTTTGAGATTTTTCTGTAATTACATATATTAATAGGGAAACATGGCTGGTTGGCTGGATGAATATCACTTTTGCAGTCCAACCACTCTTCCAATTCCCATAAATAAGGCATCGTTAGGAAAGTTTAATCCTTGGATTTAGGCGACAGCCAAAATTTTATGTCGTTATTTAAAATTTAAAAATAAAGGAATTAAAATTAAATTAAAATTGTAAAAAGACAAAATCTGCAGGGGGCGCTATAAATTAATAATGGCCGCAAACTGACGGTGACGTGTGTAATTTCGAGGAGTTTTTCGAGCGATATTTCAAAGTTATAAGTTTAAGTCACAAGATTTCCGCTCATTTATATAAGCGAATAATATCTGGTAACTATAAATTGTTTAATAGATTTTATGGTGTTCATATATAAGCCATTGAAAATGATTCTTGATGGCACATCTTCAATCATTCCAAAATAACAAACTCGGAAAATGGACAATTAGTTCTTTCCAGAATTACTTGTGAATTAATGCATTAATACTAATCTAACATCCTTATTAAATTTTAATCCATATTTTAATTTAGTTTATATAAAATAACGAATAAATTGGAGTATAATAATCACATAAAAATCTTTATTACGTGATGATAAAATTATAAGCATCGCTTCTATTTTTCCAGTTAAATAAATCGTTGGGATATTGCATTCTTAGCGAAATTAAGTAAAAATGAAATTTCAAATAGTGTAAAACAGTAATTAAATAAAAAAATGTGTTATCCAACAACTTCAAAGAGCAAATACTGTGCCGAAAATAAATTTGTAATGAACTTTATTCGCTTCGGATCAAAATAATTTTACGAATGTACGGTGCAATATTTTACTTGTTTAAATTCGGTTAAAATCTTATAAAATGTTCAAGAACCGAAAAAGTTTAAGATATTTATAGACGAAGGAAACTGTTCAACTATTAATGAGTACTCTATTTTTTTTTTTTTTTTTTTCTTTTTTTTTTTTTTTTTTTTTTTTTTTTTTTTTTTTTTTTTTTTTTTTTTCTGTAGATCAAAGAACACTAACTGGCTTAAAAAATATAAATGTATTAGTACCATCATGCGGGTAGGATATAATTAATTAACTTTTCACGAAAAGAATAACAATAGTTTGTTAAGTTTTTTGTTTAATGGTGAATTTTTTTTATAGTAAATAATGATAAGAACTTCAGATTTAAAAATGTTTAGTAGGATATATTTTTTAAAATGTGTCCACTACATAATTTATTGTATTTATTCTAACAAATAGTATGCAGAGTATTTAAATTTTGTTTGCAAATTTATTACGCTATTTATTATAATACATTAAACTCCCGTATAACGCATTCTCCTATAACGCGACGAAAAAATTGCAACTAGTACTCATATAACGCTATAAACAGTCCGCGCGTAGGATAAAAAAATTATCCTACGCGCAACTGTTTATAGCATTATATAAGTACACGGACTGTTTATAGCGTTATATGAGACTCCGCAATTTTTTCGTCTCGTTATAGGAGAGCGCGTTATAGCGTTATATGAGTACTTTGACTGTTTATAGCGTTTAATTTTTTATCCTATGAGCGTAACGTTACTTATCCGTTACCTGTAATATCCGTTGATTGTAATAAAAACCGAATCGGTTTTTATTCCATGATAATTTTAACAACTTTTTCTTCGGGTTATACGAATCCGCGTTTTCGGAGTCCCGTGTTATACGGGTCCATTTGTATATAATACAGTAAACTACCGTATATCGCCCTCTCCTATAACGCGACGAAAAAATTGCAACTAGTACTCATATAACGCTATAAACAGTCCGCGCGTAGGATAAAAAAATTATCCTACGCGCAACTGTTTATAGCGTTATATGAGTATTCTGCAGATTAAAGCCTGTTTTAATCTGCAGAATAAGACTCGTGCAACCGGCCCCTAGTGTCTTTTCTGCATTGTCATTCCTTATTGTATAATTATTTTACATTTGAACGAAGTCAATCCCCCACTTTTTCAAAATATTGGTGACCAATGGAAAGATTAAGTGTCTTTTGGTAGTCAGTCTTAGTGTTGACCTTTGTTGAAAATGTGTGGTCAACCTGATTCCAGGCAAATGGCCTGTTGTACATGAGTTTGGTAAGGTTATTATGTTTGTCTCTATTAACTTTAATCCGAGTGACCGATCACGGATTATTAAGTGATCTGGGGAATTTGACTACCAGAATTAATGGTTTTGCAGAGGAGGCAAATGGCCTGTTGTACATGAGTTTGGTAAGGTTATTATGTTTGTCTCTATTAACTTAATAATCCGTGATCGGTCACTCGGATTAAAGTGATCTGGGGAATTTGACTACCAGAATTAATGGTTTTGCAGAGCAATATATCCACGTTCCGATTTGGTCTAATCTTCTGAATACTGGTGGATGTGTATCCACTATTTTTTATTACAGAGACGGGTGACTGATGCTTCAAAACCCATATACAAAGCATATTCGCAATTTTGATACATTGTTGCCAAATTGCCATTTCAAGCTTACAAATTGATACGGTCCCAGAACGACATTTTAGAACTTTGTATGTATTAAATAATATATACGATTGACGATTTTTCGATGAGACGATAAAGTATAATCTGTGCAATAATATATGAATGCATTAATAGCCGGATAAAATACAGGAAAACTCACGACTTCGAATGGATCGAAGAACTAATCAGGATTCATCAGGGTATGTGAACAAATATCCTGAGCATGTTGGGGTAACGCTATAAGCTATTAGGGTAATCCATTGATAATATCTAAATAAACTGTCACTTCTGAAAGGTTCTACAAGCAAGATATCTACAGGTAAATGATTACTTATCTCTATCAACGTGGCTAAGAGTATCCGCCTTGGGACAAAGTATGCACTCAGATGCCCCTGTTCTAAAACGTCTATTGCTGTTTGCAAATTTGTCATTTGAGAATGAAATTTGGCAATCGCACTCTCCAAATAATGGAGCGCAATACCAATAAAAAATGAATAGTTATAGGTGTGCATCATTTTGTCTAAATGTTCTTGACCTAGTACTAACATTTTAACATGTCGCCGGTTATCTTTAACGGCCGGAGTGTTTCATTTAAAACTGTTGCCTGTGCTTCCAAGATATGCTCAGTAGTTTCCTGGTTCATTTTTTTTTGTGAAATTCTTACTTTGAGGTCTTCCACATCTTTAGAAGTAATAGATCTGAATATAAATTTTAATAAGTCTCTTTCTAAATCGATGACTTCTCTTTTCTTTGTATTACAAGTATCCAAGACACTAGCAATTTTAAATCTTGGTATTCTGCATCTTGATCCTGTAGGATTTGATCCAAATTTTCCACTTCTGGGGCTGTATAATTCCAAAGTGATCCTGTTAGCATCATACTTCCCTTGTTTTTCTTTTGCACTTTCTTTATTAGTCATCTTAAACTTTCTAGGTGTTTTCTTAATCTTAATCATTGTAGATCGTATTCATTGACTTGTAGTGAGGAGAAAGTTGCCTTGATTTACAAACACTTTAAATCCTTCTCCTGATTTACAAACCCTTCTTTAAATCAGATTTATTGCACCTTACCATTTATTATAGTAATTATTATAATTATTACTTTTTTAATTTCCATTGTCGTATTCCTCCAAATCTGAAAAAAATATGTCAAGTCCTTTCTTTTGTACACAGATATTTTCGAATTTAACTTTATTCAAATTAAAACTTAATTTATTTAGAAAATTTCATTTAGATTATAATAATCAATTTACTCGTCTAGGAATATGATTGCGAGTAAAAGTGTTCATGACCCAGCATTCTTTGGATACTGAGCCTCGACTTCTCAAAGCATAGTTATGCAACAACTGTGATTGAGTGCCTGAGGTGGAGGTGAATTTGTCCAGCTCACTCACTAATTAAAACCGTCAAGCGTCAGGGGTCCAGAAGTGAAGCGAGACGTGGGGCAACAATCAACAGCTAAACTATATATATAACTAAGTAATATATTTAATATAAAATAACAATAATAATAATAATACAAATAATTAGAAAACAAATAGAAGCATAACATGAATCAAAGACAAATAGAATAGAATAAAACTAACGAAAGTATAAACGTAAAATCTGATTCTAACCTTAACGGGGTTTTATGTAGTTTAATGGGCGAGAGACAAATAGAACCCATGAATATACCCATGAGAGAGAATCTTTTTTCCTTCTTTTTTCATAGTTTCCTTAGTTTCTTGAACTGATAATATTTCCTTTATTTTCTTGAAGTGAAGACAAAAATACTTACGAACACAAAAACGATGACATCCATCCAAACATAGACATAGTTGAAGAGAAGTGAAGAAGGAATAAGCTTAGCCACAGCCAGCTAGCTAGAGCCAGAGTCAGAGTCAGCTAACCCAAAACTCTAGACAAACTGTTGAAAATCTCTTTCCTTTCACACTCCTCCTACTTTCGTTAAACTTTCCAATAATGCCAAAGTGAAGAGAAGGTTCAAAACGAAACTAAACTCTTCATTTGACAAGGAAAATTTTATTTCTTGCATCTCACTAGTGTTAAAAATCTGTCAAATAAAATTATTCTAGTTTACTTTAATCAGGACCCATGACTTCGAGTCACTGAATCCCTCATTTTGTTTCTCTCTCAGGTATATTCGAGTTTATCTGACAAGTCTAACATTTCATTTCCCTCTCCCATTCAAAAATAATAAAGTTTTTCCGGTTAATTTCGTTAGCTTTACAATACAAATGAAGTTATTACATTTAATCTGTACAATTAATTTAGTTGAAACAGTTTATTTATTTATTTTTATTTATTTATATACATCTTGACCAAAGATTGTAAAACAAACACTGGTCGTAAAGTAACATATAAAATTGAATTATTTCAAAAAAACAAAAATTACATTAACAAATATATCAGAAAAATTTAGAAAATGTTTTATATGTTTAGCATAAAGATGTTTATTTACAGATAAAATGTACTCAAATAACTCAAACTTTTGTTTATAGCGTTATATGAGTACGCGGATTGTTTATAGCGTTATATTTATTTATTTTATTTAGGCCTATATACATCTTGGCCAAAGATTGTAAAACAAACACTGGTCGTAAAGTAACATATAAAATTGAATTATTACAAACAAACAAAAATTACATTAACAAACATAAGTATCAGAAAAATTTAGAAAATGTTTTATATGTTTAGCATAAAGATGTTTATTTACAGATAAAATGTACTCAAATAACTCAAACTTTTGAGAAACTATTCTATCCGGAAATGACCTTATAGAAATGTTTAGACGTTTGATACTAATGTCAAGAATGCATAAGGATCTTGTTTTTTGTATATGAGTACTAGTTGCAATTTTTTCGTCGTATTATAGGAGAGCGGGTTATAGCGTTATATGAGTACTTTGACTGTTTATAAGGTTTAATTTTTTATCCTACGCGCGTAACTTACTTATCCGTTACCTATAATATCCATTGATTGTAATAAAAACCGAACCATGTTTATTTCGTTTCCATGATAACATTAACAAATTTTTATTCGTGTTATACGAATCCGCGTTTTCGGAGTCCCGTGTTATACGGGTCCACTTGTATATAATATATATATTTTTTAATTTAATTATCTGTATTATGTTTTGTTTTTTTCCTTTATTAAAAGAAACTTTCTTTAAAACAAGTTAATTAACACACTACACACAATCAAATCATATGTGAAACTAACGCACGCCTGAAGGGGCGGATTTAGGCATAGTTTTTATGGGCTGCAGTCCAGGGCCACGTTCAATCAAAGGGCCCCCTTCGCGGTCAAAAATAAAAATAAAAACAAATTAAAAATTTAAGAAAAAACAAATTATACAAAATTTTTTCGTACCTAAAGTCTTAAATCGTTGGTTACAACACTATTGGATTTGATTAAAATATCAAATATCAATGTTTTAAATGATAGTAAATAATAAATATGGCTCTATCAGTAGTCGGTAAAATCAAAATATACTTTATCATTTGTCAATTATGCAAATAATGTGGCAATGTCGGAATGGAAGTGTAAATCTACCTCCTCCAAACCGTGTTAGCTTAGTGTAGCTCTCAACCTTAGGTTAATTTGGATTAATTGGGTAGGCCCCAAACAGTGTTAGTCCAGGGCCCCCAAGTTAACAGTCCACTCCTGCACACCACATTAGCAATATATGCGATCAGTGCTGGAACTCAGAAACAAGTTTAAATTTGCATAAAATCTTCCGAAAAGCATGTCTCGTATAACGCGTAACGTATCCTTCGCGTTGTACGGGTGTCCCCTGTATTTTATTCCTTAATTATTCGAATTTCTATTCAAATTTCACAATAATAAAATTCATAAACAGAATTTTTGCAGAAAATTCAAAATTATTTACGTAAACTTTACTAATTATTGTTATTTTTTCGATAACTTCCTCTGTCGTTTATTAGGATAATTTCTAGTAATGAAAATTTTCATATCATGTATCATGTACTCAAATATAATATTACTGAAGTGAATTTTATATGAACAACTACGGTTAAAGGAATTTAGTTTATCCTACAAGAAAAAAAAAAAAAGGGAATTTAAAGTGCTCATATGTAAAAAATTTTAAATCGGAAGCAGAGAAAAAAAAAAAAAAAAAATAGGTAATTTAAAGTGCTCATATGTAAAAAATTTTAAATCGGAAGCAGAGAATTCAATAAAATTCCAATTTCACATAACAAAGAGTGATTTCGGAAGTGCTCTTTACATATGCATTCTTGCAATATATCTTGTTTCTATGAGAATCGATGCATCTCAATAAGAATTAGTAGAGAACTGTGAGGAATGTGACCATAAACGATCATACATAAAATTTTAGTGTCTTAATTTACTGCAAAATGAAGCAAATCTCATCAATATCTTAATTAATACAAATATTCCATACGTATCCTGAGGATAGAAATCCTTAATTAACTAACACGTTAATTGCCAACTCAGTAGAAAATTGATATCAACCTATTTAAACTAATAACTTTTAATGACCAGAATCACGTGATTCGTAAAGGGGGAATTCGTAATGAAATTATTTTAAGAAGCTATTACTTTAGTTATATATCGTGGCTAACAGTAAATCAGTCCAATGTGTTGTTGTAGTTTGTAGGTGACAGTGATTGTGTACACGTCAAGTTGTTTCTTCCATGGTCAACATACAGCTCTTAATTGAGTCGCATCGTTAGCCGAATGAGACTTAAGTAATTGAAGACAGTTTATATGCTATAGATCTTATTCCTGAGCTATTATAACTAAGCAGTGTTCGAAACGAGTTGTCACAAAAGAATAAATCAAGTCAATTTGAGGATAATTCCTTCGGCTTAAAACTGTCACTACTTCATAAAATGCCTTCTTAATTATTGTCAATCGGATCGAAACAAAAATTTTAATATCACTTAATCCCAAATTTAGAAAATGTAACATTTCTGACCGAAATATCTAAAACTAGAAATGAGATAAAATCCTTTGTTTATTATCTAGTAATCTATCTAAACTTATTTAAAATGTACAGTTTATATCACTTAATGATTTTGAATGTTTATGTAAAATAATAATAATAATAATAATAATAATAATGTATTAAATAATATTAAAAAAAAGTAAATGTGGCAGTAAATAATCTTTAAGTGATATAAGTTGTGCTTTTGTAAATCCTTTATAAAATTGTGTGTGTGTGTGTGTGTGTGTGTGTGTAAAGTAAATAATCTTTAAGTGATATAAGTTGTGCTTTTGTAAATCCTTTATAAAATTGTGTGCGTGTGTGTGTGTGTGTGTGTAATTCCTTTATAAAGGAATATTACAAATGTTATATAGGAATATTATAAAGGAATAAACAAATAACGGATAATATTTTTTATAAAGGAATATTTTCTTTTATTCGTTTATATGTGTGTGTGTTCCTTGGAATACATATACATATGTGTAAAGGATTTACACATATATGTAAATCCTTCATATGCGTACACATATGTATACTTATATGTGTAAAGGATTTACACATGTGTGTTACATACACATATGTGTAAATCCTTTATAAAATGTGTTTGTATATTTCTTAATAAAATGGCGGCCATTCGTAATATTATCATCATTTTATAAAGGAATCACATGCAGTTGAAAGAAACCATGTGATTTCTTTATAAAGATTCTCAAACTTCATTTGATTCCTTTATAAAATGGCGGAAACAACATAATTTTCAATGTAAAAACTTTAAAGAGAAAATATTATCTAAAATTTGAATGCATTACAATGTTTTCTTTTTGAGATATTTTACAGAAAAATCTGACTGACAGATAGATAAAAAAATAATAATTGGATAGAAATATAATTGTAAAATATAACTAACATCCTTTCAGATGACTATAACATTATTCACGTGTAACAAATGGTTTCATAGATATAGGCATTTTAATTCTTCAAACGACCGCCGTCTTGTAAAGAGACCATGCAGCATCCTCAAAATTAATAGACATATACTTTGGATAATAAGAAATAATTATCTAAAATTAAAATGTTCCGCAATGTTTGGTTCTCGAGATATCTTGATGATGGATGGATACACCGGTGGAGAATTTTTTACAAAAAAAAAAATGTCTTAAAAATGGATACGGTACTTATGTTTAATTAAAATGGTTACGATTTGATAAAATATATTTTTATGCAGGAATAAAAATTTTAATCATACATTTCATTAAACATTTAAATTTAAAAGTAGAAACTTCTTTTAAATTGCTTACCATTGTATGGCAATTGCAAAAAATACGAGATAGAGAAAATGGTTACAATTATTATTATTTGCTAGTTGTAACAACGATTGTAATGTTAACAAATAATAATTATGTATTGAAAACAAGCAAATATGTTTTGAAAATGGCATGTAAACAGTTTTCTAATTAATTCTTTTCCATACTTCAGATTGCTTTCGCGTAGAATGTTTCGTCTTGTTGTTATTGTTGTTGTCTCCATTCTGGATAATATTTGACTCTAATTATTATTATGACAATTTTCTATTAAAATTCGGTTTATAACAAAACGAATCTTTGATAAACAAAAGGAAATATTATTGTATGAATATTACAAAGATAAATTCAATCGGCAAAAGGAAAATATATCCTAGATCATTAATTTGTTTTGGGAGAAAGAGAGAGAGAGAGAGAAATGCAGCAACGGTAAGACAATGTTGATTCGGTTGAAGACCGAATTTGCGAATTCCGTTACCATAGTAACATTTAATTATGTATGAGCTATGTTTAAGCAAATTTGATCTTCCATTAATTCTCGGAGGAACTCTTACAAAATTTCACTTTATTTTCCTTATACTGATTTACTTTCTCTCCTTTTTTTTTTTTCTTTTTCTTATTTTCGATCGTTTAAGAAAATGGATTAATCGAGGAATTAATTATCGCCAAAAATTACCTTATATAGAAAAAAAACAAAAAGAACATTTTATTCACTTTCTTATTGAATTGTAGCTAAATCGAACGGCAATCTAATTTTTGCTCGGTAAACATTAAAACCGAACGAAATAATTGATTGAACCGAAGTGAAGTAGATTATCTGCTTTAATTCAATCGGTGGCAGTTTGTGTTTGTCTGGATGTCTATATGTCTGTTTCAGATAATTTTACTCGATTGATTTTGATTGGATTTGTCACTCTACTCGATTTATGGTTCGATTCGTCGTCTTAAGACAGATTAACGTCTGTTTATGAATTTATAAATGGAAATATTCGACTATTCATACTAGAACTTCGATAAATTGCTTTTATTTATGCATGTTACGCTGAAATTATGATTTCATTCAAGAACATTATCCAATTTTCTGAATGAAAATTGGAAAATTTGACAAATGAAAATTAGACAACTGAAAACTATTCATTTTTCATTCATAAAATTAGATACAGTAATTTGAGAAATTAAAATTATCCATTTTTCATTCATAAAATTTGATACTATAATTTCAGAAATGGAAATTATCCACTTTTCCTTCATAAAATTGGATACAATAATTTCAGAAATGAAAATTATCCACTTTTCCTTCATAAAATTGGATACAATAATTTGAGAAATGAAAATTATCCACTTTTCCTTCATAAAATTGGATACAATAATTTCAGACATGAAAATTATCCATTTTTCATTCAGAAAATTGGATAATTTGAGAAATTCTAATTTACAAATACCAAACTTAGAATAAAATTAAATTAAATTTAGAAGTGCCATTTTGTTACTAGGCCTTTATATCCACAATTTGTAACATAAATCTTGGAGTAGGCAACGCAATTTAGGTAAAGATTATTTTGTAAATTAATATTTTTATTTTATGTAATTTTTATTTTGTATTTTATAATTAGATTATGTAAATTTTTGCAGTTTTGTGATAAAGACTGAAGAGGGTGTTGCAAAAGCCGAAATGCATATCTACTCCATGGAACAATTGCTAAATGTATATTTTTATGTTTAGATATTTGTTTTTTATAAGTTTTAATTTTTAAAAAAGTTTTAGAATGTTGTTAAATATTTACGATGTAAAAATGTAAAAAAAAAAAATCATCTACAAAAATGCTTGTTTAAATTATTTATATATTGAAATGTTTTTGACTCAAATGAATCATCATCTACACGCAATCCAAGTTAAAAATTAATTTTTTTTTAACTTGGATTATGTACTGAAGATGACCATGAGTCAAAAACATTTCAGTGCAGGCTTAGGTTTAATCGAGGGAATAGAAAAATGTTTTCGTAAAAAAAAAAAAAAAAAAACAAATCTACAAAAATGCTTGTTTAAATTATTTATATATTGAAATGTTTTTGACTCAAATGAATCATCATCTACACGCAATCCAAGTTAAAAATTAATTTTTTTTTAACTTGGATTATGTACTGAAGATGACCATGAGTCAAAAACATTTCAGTGCAGGCTTAGGTTTAATCGAGGGAATTTTTCTATTCCCTCGATTAAACCTAAATGTTTTCTACCTAACTAGGGTTTCTTTTAGACAGAAAATATTGTTGCTTTTTTGTTCAAGTTTAGTCAAAATTTATTAAAAATATTTTTGTGAATCTCATTTTTAATAAGTTTTTGTACCTGGAAGACATGTTAAGATGGCTTAGCTAGAACTATGTTACTCTATTTAATATTGCCTGTGTAAGAAATTTTCTTTAAACAGATTTATCATGCTAAATATAGAAAATGGCACATTACATCTGCCATTTTCTATAATGGTATGCTAAATTTGGCATACTAAATCTGTATTTCAAGATCAAGAAATCCTGTATTCTATATTTCTTGACCAAAAAACTCTGTTCATAATTACTAAAGCAAAATCCATTTTTTTTTTTTTAAACTACAGTGGAGTCTCTTTAATCCGACACATACGGGACCGGGACTTGTCGGATTATTAAATGTTTAAGGGAAAATATGGGATTATTCAAACAAATGTGCTCACCAAGAAATCCTGTATTCTATATTTCTTGACCAAAAAACTCTGTTCATAATTACTAAAGCATAATCCATTTTTTTTTTTTTTAAACTACAGTGGAGTCTCTTTAATCCGACACATACAGGACCGGGACTTGTCGGATTATTGAATGTTTAAGGGAAAATATGGGATTATACAAACAAATGTGCTCAGTTTATTAAGACTTTCCTGTCATTGCTCTTTCTGTTCAAATTTTTCATAAACCCCTCAATTTTATCCAATTTTTTTAAAGTTATAAATGGTGGCTTGTCCAAAACCATAAAATGAAGCCAAATCACTAAACTTTTCTCCCAAGTCAAGTTTCTTTATTAATTATTTCTGCCTTTTTGACCACAATCAATGTTTTGAGTTTTTGTTTTTCACTTTTTACCTTTGTGACATTATGTAAAGATAAACAACAAACACTGATACAGTAAAAACATTTTGTGACATTATGTAAAGATAAATAACAAACACTGATACAGTAAAAAGACACTATTTTACAGTAAACAATGTAGAGTTTAAAAATTAGTCCAACTATAACACCTATGCAACGAATGAATTGCCACTGACAATTTGTTTGTCAATTTCTCTCTCTTTCTCACATCGACAATATTGTCTATAATCTGAGACTCAGATGTATAATTAATTAATATAATCAATAACTATTTTTTAATTAAGATTAAAGTTCATAAATCATTTAAGTATATATATTTTCTCTAAATGCCCAATTAAAGTTTATTTTTAGAAAGCTTAACATCAAATTTTGAGAAAATTAAAAGGAATACGAAGACTCAAATGTTTTGTAAAAGTACCTTCTATAATTTTATTAAATATGATAGTGAGAAAAATTTTTATTACAAGAGTAAGTGTCAAAAAATTAAATCTGTGTTGGAAGTGTGACTGCTTTACCATGTAGCTGTCTGGCCGACTATAAACTTTGATCAAATTTAAGTTGTTTTAAGGCTGATAAACATGTGACATTAAAAAATAATGCTTCATTGTTTAATAAAAAATAAGTACATAAGTTGTATAGTAAAGCAGTCACTTTATCTTGGGATCCAGGTTCAATTCAGAGTCCCTTACTTTCAGATTTTCAGGAGAGATCTAGGTCTGGACCCAGCTAATTAGCTAAAACTAACTTAATAAGCACATAAAACATGTGTACATATGATAAATGATGAAATTAAGAGGAAACCACTTTCATAATGTCTCTATTATGGTTTTCACCATTTGAATTTGCAGAGTCGCTAACCGTTAGGCTTAGTTAGTATTGACAGTCGTACTAAAGCGCGAATTTGCAATGTATTACTCTATCTTAACAAGGAGTACCTTATTCAGGTTTGAAACTTTCATACAAAATTATAAATTTCTTGTAAAGTCTGGATAAATGTTTGTAAATCAAGTATTGGTATAAATTAAATTTGTTCGTAAAATCAAAGTCTTATAAACTGGGGTTCATTTGTATATAATTAAAATTGAATGTTTGTTTGTTCCCTATATATTTCCAATGTGCTTAACCTATTGGGACAAAAAATTTGCAGAATGACTTCCTCTATAAGTAGCATAGAATACTTAGGTCAAAATTGCCCTAGGATTGGGGCATTTTAGAATCACATAAAAAACGTTTTTAATTCTTTTAACTTTTATTTGAATTTAAAATGTCATTGTGACATAATAATGGATAATGCCTTAAAATATTATCAATGGTATTTTGAATGAGATCACAAAATACTGATGCATCTTATTATGCAATCAGTATTTTGTGATTGCATTATATAGCATTGATGTCACTATGATGTGGCAATTATTATCACAAATATGTACCAGCATATGTCATGATAGAATTATTGTTGTGAAAATAAATTTTCAGAAAATACTGGACACTTTACTATTCTTTTTAATAATTTATTTTTGATTTTATTGTATTTAATGTAAATTTGAATGTAAAGATGAGAATAAATTCACTAAATTAAAAAGCACTATGAAATAGAAAATATTAATTTTCATTGAGATAGATTTTTAAATTAAATTTTTTTTCTTTTAAATAAAAGGAAAATTTACCTTATAAATATATTATTTAAATAAACTATAAATCATAATAGAGTAAAACTAATAATAATACATTGCATATAATTTAGTAATTCTTTGTGAAAATTTGTTGGCTGGATGACTGCATGGTAAAGCAGTTTGTTTAACACTTTGAAGGATCCAGGTTCAATTCTGATCCCACACCTCTAGTTTTCAGGAGTTTGATCCTGGCCTTTGAATTCCATCCTCCAATCTTCTGGTTGATCCCATCATAGGTATTAGCCAGCCTTTGATGGGATCTAAAAAGTCTGTTGCTAATATATATATCTTATATGATTTGACATAATTCAAATCAACTAATGGAATAATAATAATAAATTTATAACAGGTGTAATAATTGTTGTAAGATTTAACAATATCTACATTAAATATTTGATACAGTATTCATACACCTAATACAGCATATTCCTATTTATTATAGATTCTTTTCATGCTTTAAATATTTCTAATCAAAACAAAGCCAAAATTCCATATAAACATGGATCTGAAAATGTTTTCTTTTTGAAATTACATGAGATATAAAAGCATAGATCATATCTGCAGCTCCCATGGTGTTAATATTAATTGCAATGAACTATCCCATTTTTGTTTGTTCAGTTATTCTTCCAATGATGATGGGCTATTTCCAGTCATTCATAGACTGTCCAAGTAGTTTCCTTGGTGTTATGATTAACATACAGTTCATTCTGTTACTGTTGATTGCAAACTATAATTTATTACAGATATCATTAGACTATTAAATTATATACATTTATACCCTATGTTTTTTTGAAAAGGAAACATTTCAGAATCCATGTTTATATGGACATTTTGCTTTGTTTTTATGTATAGTATCTGCGATTTAAATATTCCTATACCTTTTAGGAAAACTGTGTATACTGTTATATTCTGCAAGTAAATATTGGAACAATACATTTGAAGTGATTAACTTATATTATTAACTTTCATCAATAATTTGTGTTGTTTTAGGTCATAGTCAATTTAACATTTAAAGAAGCAGCTCGAGGATTAAATAAAGAAATATCTATGAATATTATGGATACGTGTCCAAAATGCAAAGGCTTTCGATGTGAACCTGGATGCAAACCAACACGATGTCATTTTTGCCATGGAACAGGAATGGTAAGTCATTATAAAATATTCAAGAAAAATATAGTTAACTAGATATAGTCCATTTAACATTTACAATAATAAATGTATCCTGTTTAATATACACTAACTTAATATATTTTTGCTGTAATATATAATCAATTTTACTATTCATCACTGTTATAACATGCAATACAATTTTATTAAAAATTATTTCTAGGAAACAGTAAGCACGGGACCATTTGTAATGAGAAGTACTTGCAGAAATTGCCATGGATCTCGTGTATTTATTAAGAATCCGTGCAAGATGTGCCAAGGAAAAGGTTCTACTATCCAGAGGAAAAATATTACCATTCCTGTTCCTCAAGGTGAGTTGCAAAAATTTTTTAATTTTTTAAGATGAAAATTTAAATGTTAAACTTCCTTTAGGTGTGGAAGATGGTCAAACAGTTAGAATGACTGTAGGTAGAAAAGAAATATTTATTACATTCAAGGTAAATACTAAATTTTTTTAATAGAAATTAAAATTATGGTTAAAAAATATATAAATTGAAATCAATTGTTTTTATTGTAGTTTAATAAAATTTTATAAAAAAGATAAAGATTTCCAAACTTTTGATCCATAGATTGCAATTTAAAAAAAATCTTAAAAAATTTTCTGTTCCAATATTTTATTTATAAAATTTTGTAATGTAATCTTTAACATAAATTAAAACACAAGTATTCTTTTTCAATAAACCATTAGAACTCATTGATCTAATAAAGCTTTTTTTACAAATATATCAAAAAATTTGATTTTAAAAATTTCAAACTTCAAAATAAAGTTAGTTGTTGGTTATGTATAATATATATAATAATAATTTAATTTTACCATAATGATTTATATAATTTAGCTTCAGATGTAATAATTAATCTATTTTATCAAGGATAATTTTTCTTTAATCTGAACAAGCAAAGATGATTTTTTTCTCTAATACAAACATTAAAATTTGATATGCATTTTATAAATATAAAATTTTTCTGTCATAAATGTTTACTGAAATAAACAAAAGGATAAATTTTTTTGAGAATTACTTATATATTAAGGTACCGTAGAAGCCAGATCTATTTGATAACAATAACCGATTGATAACATTAAGCAGTGCATGTCAAAACAGTATAATTTTTGACTTTTTTTTATTACAGTTGAACCTCAATATTGATAACAATAACCGATTGATAACATTAAGCAGTGCATGTCAAAACAGTATAATTTTTGATTTTTTTTTATTACAGTTGAACCTCAATAACTCGAACTTCTATTACTCGAATTTTCAATAAGTCGAAGCAATTCTCAATTTCCGAATGGCCTTCCAATACTATACATTTGTATTTGTCTCTTTAAGTCGAATTTCTATAAATCAAATTATTCGATATCTCAAAACTTAATTTATGTTTCCAGAAATTTTTATTCTATAACTCAAATTTAAATTTGTTACATATGATAATTACAGATTACATATTAATTTTTTATTTTGTATGACCAGCCATCATTAGAAGAATTTGATTTCGAATAAACTATGTTGCGTTTGTCATACTGTAATTGCCAAATTATTAAAAGTAGCAAATATAGCCCAACATTCGGATGCACTTTGACTGGCATCACTGATCTGATGCCTGAATTGGGCATCTGACTGTTCTAAATTCAATTTTTATGTAATGCAATTTTGTTTAGCTCTAATTAAAGTTCTTATACTGTATTGGTCTCTTAATTAAGAGTATCTCATGAAAAACAACAGGAAAGTCTGTCTATTTATTATCTTATAAACACTGTCGATCCGTCACCTGATGATATAATCAGTAGGAAAGTCAGTGAAATCAATTTTTTTTTGTCTAAAAAGGTTAACAATAAGCACATGAACAAAAACAGTATTTTTTACCCTAATAACATACAACTTTCTATTCTACATTTTTTATTATTCCTAATATGGGTACAGATTTCATTAAAATCAGCCCTGAGAATGGATAAAATTACCGGAGTATAAAAATACTGCATGTACGGTGGATACTGTGTCTACGTAGGCCTACAATATTATTATACGACAATCATTTGCAGTAAATTGGCAAATTTAATAGCATTTCTATAACTCGAATTTTCGATAAGTCGAAATTATTTTTAACATCCCTTGACAATTCGAGTTATCGAGGTTCGACTGTATATAGTATATATTGTACTTTGCTGTTATATACAGTGTAATCTCGATTCATCATTTTCGTCAGGACTCCTGAAAAAACTATGGATATGAGAAAATGATAGATTTGGAGATATAAAAAAAAAAACAAATGAAAATTAGATTAAAAGGTAACACTAATGATGATAATACAACGACTTATTGAACTTTATACTGTATATTATGTAATCAATTAAGCAAAAAAGTGAAGTGAAATGATTTAGACTTAATGGTGTCAATTCCAGTTTACAAAAAAACACGAAGAACTAGATCACTAGTAAGAAAATTCTTTTATCAAAAATAATTTTTATTTTTTATTAATAAAGGGAATTATAAAGTTGCTAAATCTGTATACTGTATCAGCAATTTTAAATTATATATTTCATCATCAAAAAAAAAAAATTAAAAATCGCCAGATCTGGCAACAGTAAGGCCGCAGCATTCATAAGTGCAAGATGTGGGGTGAAACCACCTAAAGGCAGAAGTTTTCAACGGCAGAAGCACCTAAACCCCCGAAGTTTTGAAAAGCAGTCATATTTGTCTGTATGAATTTTATTAAATCAAAAACTTACATCGTTCTAATAATTATTAATTAAAAAACATACACAAATCGTATCTTTCCATTTAAGTTGAATCTGTATTATTTTAAATGGAGGACAAGCATTTATCTTAGGATTTTCTCGTTTTTGTCTAAATTTCAATGAAAACGAAAAAATAAATGAACAATTAACAAATAATAATGTTTATTTTAATAGATTTAACCAATATTTTAGTATTATCTGCAGTATTTTTTAAGTTTTAAATATGGTATTTTATAGCGATGTATCAATTCTGATGGCAATTACCGAATTTCTGATTACTATAAGATGGATTTTCATAATGCATTTTAATATGGATGATTCGGGACCATAAATTTTGATAACATTAAATTGCATTTTAATATGGATGATTTGGGACCATAAATTTTTGATAACAATATCCGCGATTACAATAAGCTGCTTCTACTGTATTATATATTTTGCAAATCTCAAATTTTTTACATAATATTGTTTCTACTAGTAATGAAAGACAAAATTTATAGAGTTGCAGCAACTATCTGTCTCTGCTATCCAATAAATTTCTAATATGAAGTTTAAAGGAGTTTCTCTTTATTTAATATAATATAAAAGCTGGCTGGATGGCTGAGTAGTAATGTATTGGTGTGTCATGCTGGAAGTCTTAGGTCCAGCTATTTCCTGAAAAGTTTTTTGAGGTTCCAGGCCCATCCCAGCAATGCTCGTTTTTCACCATTCAGGCCCCCTCCACAGGTGTGGATGTAGCCCGTGATTGGTACTGGCCCCTTAGTAATCTTAATGATTGGAAAGGGGTATAAAAATGCAAAAAAGAACAATATAAAAATTAATTTAAAAATCAAGAGTCCTATTATACCAGACTATAATGTTTATTTAAATCAGTCAAAAGGAATAATAAAATTTCTGTTCATTATATCTTAATTTATCCTTTGATTTTATTTCAGTATTTTGCCAAGTTATTTATTAATTTACATAATTAATATTTTGTTATCTATTATACTAATATGTTAAATAGGTTGCCAAAAGTGATTATTTCCGAAGAGTGGGATCTGATGTACATACAGATGCCAGTATTAATTTGTCACAAGCAATTTTAGGAGGAACTATCCACATAACTGGATTATATGAACAAATTCCATTACAAGTAAATAAATTGTACTATATATTATTATTTATCTTTACTAAAGGACTTTAATATGATTTTGTTAAATATAGATTCCACCTGGAACATCATCTCATACAAGGATATTTTTAAAAGGAAAAGGTATGAAAAGAGTGAATAGTACAGGATATGGTGATCATTATGTTCATATCAAAATAAAAGTTCCTGAGTAAGTGTTTGAAAATTTTATTTTCTTTATTTAAAAATGTTTATTAATAAAAATAGAAAATATTTATATAGTAAATGACTGAAATAAAGCTTAACATATATTTGTAATATACAGATAATTCTCAACTTTGAGTCAATTCTTACTTTATGAATTCGCTCTAGGAGTAAACTCGTAAACCGAAAATCAGTTTTCTGTAGACAATGTTAAAAACAGAACTTCTGTTCTCAACAATGAAATTTGACTATAATGAAATTAAATAAAGACGATAAAAATATCAATAGCTTATAATTAAACAATAATTTATTTCCTAAAGAAATGAAAATATGGTTTTTAAAATCAGGAAAATTATTATAATAAAGAAATTGTTATATAAATCTTTGAGAATTTTTATTCAAATTATTATTGACAAATAATAAGCTTTATATAAATGAACTATTGCCTTAGGCACAATCCATGGATGAAAGTTCTCTGTCAGCCATTTTGATTTTTCTAATTTTGGACAAATCAATTTGTAAGATAAAAATTATGCAATACACTCTTAGTTGTACTGTATTATATTGTTATGTATATAGTTTGAAATGTCTTTTTTATGAATGTTTAGCATTTATTTATTTCAGTTAATAATCATACTTTCAATTTTTTTGATACTTCATATTGGAAAAACTTGTAAATCAAGAACTATTTGTAATTCAAAATTCTATTGGAATATTATTATTAATTAGAATAAAAATATGAACATTAAAATATTTATGTTGAATACACATTAATTAAAATCAAGCTTAATTTTTCTCATAAGATGTTCATAGCTTATGACATAATCTTTTATATTTTTATTTCATCTATTATAATAAAATTCTTATGTCTGTTCCTTTGAGCAATTTCATTGGTTACAATAACCATGTGATATTCTAGCTAGCCGATATTATTGATATCCGCCAAGCTTCAATATGACTTCTAGTGGATTTTTTGGAACTATTCGAAGGATGAATCTTTTCAACTTGTGAAGAAGCTTTCTGTGTTGTGTGGTTCACCCTTTTCCTGGCCATTGCGCCTGCACATAGTGCCCTCTATAGTTCGTGGCAGATCTCAATTGGATTATAACAATCGTATCTTTATTATGTAATCAATGTCATTGGATTATAATAATCACGTGCAATAATCATGTGATGATTATAATCCAGTTACCAAATTAAGGTGGATTTCGAGTACTATGCTGTTTATTATTTCAGTAAACTATTAATCTGTGGTCATTATGTCTAAAGCAAGGATGGCCTTTGGTCTAAATAAACCACATTGCTATTGTTGCCAAAGCAAGAAAGTTTGATTTACTTTAATTTTTAGAATTTTGTAGAAATTTTACAATTATATTCGTTATTTAATTTAGCAACTTCTTGCACATGATTTTCATTTTTTTGCTGTCTCGTAGTCCTTCAGCTTGCTACTTTCGACAATTCAAATTTGGAAACTCTGTTCCCGGGCTCTTCATTGGAGAGAGTACATGTGATGGGTGCAATGTAAAAATGCAATGCTTTGCAAATGTTTCTACCACGGAATTACTTACAGCAAAAAGAAAAATGGATAATGATTTAATAGATCCAGGATTACCCAATTTTTACTCATGGCCAATTATTTGTTGCCTTCTCTAGGGTGAAAAGTTTTTGGGAAAACCAAAACACAAAATCCTGTATATAAAGAAGTTTAATTGTAGCAAACTTTTATTAAAATATCTAAAGTGTTTATAACTGCAAAAATTTGTGGGTTTCAACTAGTTTAATAATAATTAGCATTCAAATTTATTTTCATTTCCTTAGAAATATATGTTGTGTGTTATCTTGAATTATTGATATAATTGTTGGAATAAATACGATTTTAGTTTTTTTTATTTTTTTTTATAAATATT
>AYEL01091116.1:0-10379 GCA_000484575.1 Olivierus martensii | reverse complement strand
TATATATATATATATATGATTGATGTTGATATTAATTTATATTAAACTTTTCTTAAAAGAAATTATAAATTATGAAAAATATTAAATTAGTCATTATATAATTTTAAAGTAAAATAATATATACAATAAATTTATATAATTAATTCATCCAATAAAATTTTGCACAAATTGAAAATTGAGTAAGTTTGATATAAACAAATGAATGCATTAACAAATGGAATGGTCAAATGAAATTTATCTGCCTACTTCAGACTAGGCTCTCATTTTGGGTTGCTCTGCTCAGTGAACTAAAGAGTTGCTTTCACTGAATAAACATGAAGTTATGATTGTTACAGGGATTCTTAAGGACACTGTCATCTTAGTAGACATCTTCACTTGATTGGGCTTGTTGATAACCCTATTTGTAGATGTCAGAATGAGGAGGAAACTCCTCTTCACATCTTGTGTGATTGTGTGGCCCTTTCTTAGGTGTGATCTTTTAGGGATATATTTTCTTGTTCTGGAGGATCTTGCTATTGTCCCATTGAGGAAAATACTGTTGTTAGTTTTAAAGACAGGACTACTTCTGGGATGATCTGATTGAGGGTGCACAATAGATCATTGCTGGTTGCAGTGCTTGGGCTGTGTAGGCTCCTCCCTTTTATTTACTACTACTACTATCTGCCTACTTTAACCATAAATGAGAATTTAAGGTCATAAATGCTATTTTTGCAAAAATTAGATTATTTAATGAATTTTTCTTTAGCATTTTATGGAAATTTAACAAAAATTAAAAGACTTGTACAATTTCAGAGATAAACAGATATACAAGTCAGATATCTACTGTATAATATTAATTATATTAAGATATATTTGTATATGTAAGCAATTATAATGCTTTTTGCATTCACTTCTTATACTATATCAATTATAACAATAAATGTATTATTGCTATATATTGATTTTATTGATTATTCTATGCATGAACAATTAGCAGCACATAAGTAAAACTTGTCCGAAACAACTTTAAAATCAAGGATTGAGTGTATTAATAAATTTAAAACTTACACAGCCATATGAGTACATCTGGCCATTGACATTTAGGCCTATCTTTCATTTCACTCGAAAATAATGAACGATTTCGTTCATCAAATGGATCAGGATAATGTTCTCCACAAACTGTCAACTTTTCTTTATACCTTCGCTGATCTTCGATGTTCAAACTATTAAAATATACACTAGTCACATTCAAATATATCCACGCTATAGATTCAAAACTGCAGAAACAGCTACACTCGCTTTTAAAAAGGAAGTCGGTTAGCACCACCTTCCAGTAAAGCAATACCCAGATGTCAATGTTTTGTTTACGTTTTGAAATTGGTCAATAGAAAAGTCCATCAAAGGAGTAATTAAAAAATGTATATTTATTAATAAATGTTACTTATTTTATTTATACATATAAGCTATATTTTAAAGGGGCCACAAAAATATCCAATCAGGCTCTGCACTAACTGAATCTGAACTGCCTGCAGAAGAATTATCTAGCATGATCTTCAACATGCTTTATGCCAATGCTGGCTATATTTGATGCTAATTTAATTCAATTTTTAACAAATGGAATGGTCTATTGATTTATGCTAAAACTAATAAAAATATATGTAGGAGTTCAATATTAATATCTCCTGATGGAGAAACCATGCAGTTCTAAACAATCATTAAAAAATTTGTATCCTTCCATTGATCCTTATTCTTTCCTGTTCAAATATAATTGAAATTTAGAAAAGATTCTATAAAAAGAATCAAGATTATGGTAGTTTTCTTTTATTATGATATTTCAGCTTAAAATTTAATTTTTTTTTATATTGATCTCAAGAAAAGCTTATAGATATAATGGTGAACTAGGAAATGTACCAAAGCATTATCTAATAAAAAATCCAACATTTGAAAGAACTGACTATAAATATAACTGACCCTTCAAATAAGAGATAACTACAGTCAATTTGTCCATTATATAAAACATTGCTTAATTTCTATATAAATGTATAATACAGTTATTTTATCTCTAAAATTGTATTGTATGTTTTGTAATATTTTGTTACATTATAGCCAAACAATTTTTGTTATTAAAATTTTAAATAAGTATATAATGGATCAATTCAGAATAATCATGATTACTTGGTTTGCTTTCAATCACTGCTAATTACCTTATTCTAACTTTTAAATATAAGTAAATCAAAGCACTTACAGCAGTATAAGAAAACTTGAATTCAGAAATTGAACTGATGTTTTCTGCACTTCATGCCATCATCAGGTTTGATTCTTTATATTTTTGCTATGGCTTTGGTAAATTCTCCGATGTTTTCGAGAAAACATTGGAGAATTTACCAAAGCCATGGCAGTACATGATAGACAGAATGTGCTAGAAAACCGAAAATAAAAATAGCGCTTTTGTAACAAACCATAGAACTGCACATGGAAAACAATGCTTAAATATTTAAAAAAGATTAACCATTAATTAATGAATATTCTAATCGTATATTTTACAATATTTCTAGCACAGAAAATCTGCACACTAATCACGAGAAAATGTTGGACAGTATTGTACATATTATAGTATTATATAAAAAAGTAAATTAGCAATGTTTTAAACTTTAACCAGAATTGTATTTAATCAACGTTCATGCGTGTTCTATTGTGATTTGAAAGTTCCAGAAAGAATCAAACCTGATGATGGCGTAAAGCGCTGAAAACGTTAGTTCAATTTCAGAATTCAAGTTTTCCTATACTGTTGTAAGTGCTTTGATTTACTTATATTTAAAAGTTAAAATTATGATTACATCTGATATTATATTTGCTTAAAAAAAATCAGTTATTTTGATTTGATGTTGAATTTTACCAATTTCTTCTTGAATCAAATCATCATTAATATTAACATGTTCCAATAACTTTTCATAATTTTTATTTATCAATGAACAGTGACAAAAACTTTGAACAATATTTCTCACAACAGCCATAGCAAAACTAAAAACAATTTCTTCCTTAACTAGAAAATTATTACACCCCAGAATAAATATCAAATTAGTATTCTTCGTCACTTTTTCAAGAATTTAAATGTCCCTATCAATGTTAATATATTTAAAAATGTCAACATTTTGTAGATCAATAAATTTTTCAAATATATTTTCTAATTTGCAATTGTCCAAGTTTTCTTAAAACATTTTTAAATTTTTGTAAGGACTTATTAGAAGTTCTTCATCAAGCTCGTTCTGCTCTTCTTCATACATATTTTTAAATAACTGCTTTTTCTCCTTAATATTATTATTACTTAAATAACAGCACTTACCGCAGTTGAGATTAAATGAGATAAGATTAAACTCAACTGTGGAAAGTGCTTTTGTTTAAGTAATATTATTAATAAGGTGGAAAAAAAATTTAAAAATATGTATGAACAGCAGAGCCAGCTCAATGAAGAACAGCTAAAAAAGGAATCCGGAGCAAAAACTAATGAAGAACTTGGGACTTATTAGAAGTTAATTTTTTTAATTTTTCTGAAAGTAATTAGTCTGAAAGCCATTTCTTAATCTTTAATTTATGAAATGGCTTTCAGATTTGTAATTTTTTCATATTAAATTTATTGAATTGCATTACTTTATATTTAATTTTTCATTTCTGATCAAGCTATTTAAATGAGCACAAGCCAATCTAAACTTTCATGTGAACCAAATGAATTATTTTCTCTATAACTGAAATAACAAAAATGATAAATTTCAAGTGCTAGTTAAAAAAAAATAATAAGTTTATTTCTGTAAAAATAATTTTTATTTTTTATTATAATTAATTTCAATCCCAATTTAACATATTCAAATAGCCTTAGAATAATCAATCCTAATATTAATTTCAAACTGATGACGCTTGTACATAGACAACCATTCACACATTAGAATTATTATTATTATTAAGGAACTGAAAACATTATTCCATTAAAAGTTTATTGCAATAAATTCTTTAAACCTTCTTATTAATCTAAAAAATAACTTCAAATCTTTTTTATGTTTTCTTTATATATAATCATCATAGATTAATTTATTATGATTAATAATTATCATAATAATTTAGTTAAAGAAAATGCCTCATATCCAGAAACAGCCTATCAACAGCCATGAAAATATTTTTGCTTAACAGCAATATATTTAATTTCTCCAAGCATTTACTAATTATGGTGCTTCTCCAATGTTATTATTTAATAACCCAAAATTATTTGCAAAATAATACTTAGAATAGATATGTGAAACATAAATTAACATATAAAAGCAATCAATAAGCCAAATGAGTAAGAAAACGAATTGAATGTTTTGAATAAATGATTTTTCTATCGTTTATTCAAAACGTTCAATTCGTTTTCTTACTCATTTGGCTTATTGGTTGCTTTTATTTATTAGCTAAAGTAAGAAGTTTTTCATTATTCATTATAAATTAACATATAGATGAGTCAGGTTTGGAGCCATCCTGAAAAATTGAAAGTGTGAGAACCAGAATCGAATCTGGATCCTCCAAAGTTATACAAAAATGATGTAAAATGTGGCCATTTAGCAGAGCTTTTTAGGCCTAGCACTATAGTGCATTTAATAAATAATAGTGTAAATATGTTGTTAAGCCTTTATATGCATTAGCAAATAAAAAATGCTGTGATTTGCTTTAAAGCAAAATTTGTCTTTACAGAAGTGATGTGGAATGTAACTACCACAATAATGAGGCATGCCTGTACATTGTCCAATTCAATTAATGATAAACTGCAGATAATAAATATAAAGAAAATAAAAATATATTAATTATTTATTTACCTGATTTCTGAATTCCATCATTATACAACAGAACTGGTCAAAATTTACTCTAATATCTCCAGAATTAAATTTATCTGTTTCAAAATGATTTATTAGAGGATTGTTTTGATGAGTTACTTTAGATTTTAAAGTGCTCATTGTTAATTCCTGACAAGTTAATATCTTATATGCCATGCATACCTGAAAAATAAAAAATATCAAATTAATAAAAATTTTCCAATAAATGGCTTGGATATATTTCCTCTATTTTTAGATTCTGTCTAAATTAGTTTTGTTAAAAGCATATTTGGACATAATTTTTGACACTAGTTTTTTTATATTATATCACTTATATTATTAAACTGTTACTTAGGGTGGGTGTGTATGTGGTGTCATTGACATAGAATATACTTATGAACAAAAATCAATCAATATTTTTTCCAACTTTCAGTGTTATAGATTACCAATTTGGGGCATGATTCTTAATGTCATCTAGATAGAATTGGCAATTACTTTGATTAAAAGTTAAAAGACTATAAACAGTTTGCAACTCCTGATTTAGAAGATTAAGAAACTTTTTAAGGATATGTGCCAAAATAACTAAATTTTTGTAAATAGCAATTTGAAATTGCATTATTATATATGGCAGCTCAAACAGTAGAGGAAAAAATTTATTGCAAATCTACTAGATATTTAGTATTGTTAATTGTAACTAAGCTTGCAGACATCAAATACAGAATTTTATAATCAACTTTTATTTTGAATATTTGAATATAGAGCTTATTTTTTGTGCTGTTGATATTTTAAATAAATTGAGTCCCATAATTGAACTTTTACAATATTTTCATTCTAGATTTCTAATAAAATTTGAATAATTTTCCCTCTCCATATTTTTGACTATCAAAAATAAAAAAAAAAAGATAAATTATATGAATAAATCAGTAAATCAGTAGCATCTCAGAATCAATAAATATGATATTTGTTAATTATAATTAAAACAGAATTTAAAATTATCAACATCTGGGTATAAAACTTTGATGAGTAATAGTTATTTTATATTAATTTAAATTTTTATATAAGAATTTTTTTCCTGAAGTTATTCACTTATAAATTTCATAAATGATGTTAATAGTGCAAATTCCAATAAATAATCAATCCTAAATTAGCAAAATTTTATCCCTAATGAATTATTTTTAGAATTAAACTGTCAAATTAATAATTATTTATTAATTACTATAGAATAATTAATAAATAATTATTAATTTGGTAGCTTAAATCTAAAATAGTTCATTAGGGATAAAATTTGGTTAGTTTGGGCTTATTTACTTAAAAATATCCCTAGTTAGGCTGAATTATATTATTCAATAAATACTCTCTCATTTACAGTAAAACATTGTTAGAGAAAGATAAATAAAAATGCAGTAAATTATTTAATTGTGGCAAATAACATCTTCACAAACAATAGAATTAAGCTTAGTTGCATACTGTTTCTTGGAAACATGCAAATAAACTTAAGATTAACTTTGACCAATTACAATTATGTCATGAATAAAGATAGTCTCTTCCACTGATTGACAAATGTTTACAACTATTAAGAAGAATAAACATGAAATATCAGTATTGAAATGACAAAAATTAATAAGTGACAATATAACAAATAAAATGATGTATATTTTGTGAAGCAATCAGGAAATATTTTCACAAATTAGTTAGATATCCATAAAATCTTTAGTCCGAAATCATCTAAACCTTTATAAAGTAATTCTTATATTCTCTTAATTTTTATTTTAATATATATGTTTTTCTGTAGTAATTGGGTCTGCATTGAAAGAATTGGAAATAATAAACAGGAAAGAATTTGAGAGTTAATTTAATTTATAATGTATAAAATTTAAGTAGACCCACTCAGTACATTATAATGAAACACTTATATAGCCAGTATCTTTCATAGAAAATATGAGGCCTGAGACAAATAATATTTTTGAAATTCTTTAAAAATTAAAATAAAACTGTAGATAAGAAAATGAAAACAATGGTATTTAATATTTATTTAATTATAACATTATTTATTTCACAGAAGCTTTCCATGCTTTAACATTATCAATGGTAGAATATACAGTGGTAAGTAAACAAGAAAAGCAAAAACATTGATAGAGAACTTCAAATTTTGACAAACACTGAAACTTGAACAGTATAAAAATATACAAATATATTTCTTCTAACATATTAAGTTATAAACTGAGACTCCTAAAATTGTGAGGCAGCAGTCTCTCTTGTCCCCCCTCTGACAGGCATTGTATATAGCTGTATTTTTGTATATATATATTATATACACATATTTTTTATGTATAAATTTATATATATATAAATACAAAAAAATTAATATTGACATCTTTTCCAAAAAAAATTTAATATGGGAACTGTGGTTTATACAAATATGATTTAAGTAAATTCAACTTTAATCAAAAATTTTTATATGAAAAATATTTTAAAAAACATTAGTGCAAAGTATATTATTGCATTATATACTGAATTATAAATATTGCAATAATAGTCATGAAACTACAGTAATAATAATTAATATTGATAATTAAATCTTGATAATACAGTAAAGTTATTGTAATCATAAGTTTCACTATCAGGATTGTAACAATAGTTATTATAATCATAATAAATATTGTAATAAGATGTAAAGAGTATTAAGTATTTAAAAATAACCAAAAGCACTAAAAGCAGTGAATAAAACAGTCTTTATTCACTGCTTTTAGTGCTTTTGGTTATTTTTAAATACTTTCTATGTGAGAAGATAAGCAGTTTCCTAAATTAGCAAATTGTAAAGAGTATTATTTTATGATATAATTAAGTCTATGAATCTACAAGATTCTTGCCTTATAGATCATTTGTTTGATAAAGGTTTATTACACAAGGACCACTTGGGTTATGCTGCATCAAACACAAGGTTATATAATCTCACAATGAGATAAGATAATCAGAAAAGGAACAATATGAGTTGTTCGTTAAGCATGAATCCTGCATGTACTACAATTATACAGAGCAGGGGTGAGCAATTATTTTTGCTGTGGGCTGGATAAACAATTTTTGGGATGAACTGGGCCATATAAAAATTGAAGACTACCTAAGGGTAAATTTAATCTAATGGCACTACAATTATGTAATTATTAATTAATGTAATAAGATTATTAATGATAACATTAGATAATCATTAATAATTAATAAAAATTACTTTGACTTAAAATGACTACTCACATTCAAGCAAGATTGATTCTTGTACAAACATATTCCTCTCACCATCACATGGGACAAGAATAATGATTACACCAATTTATCTGCACACATTCTTGTCAATCTCGCTAACATATGTAGCCACTTTTGTGATACATACTCAAGAATATATTCATGTATCAATATTATTTTTAAAATATACTTTTCTTGGGTTGCTTTCTTAGTGTTTGTTAGTATGCAATGAGTTCATCTGCAGAAAGCCTGTTATTAAAACTTACAAAATATTAGGACTGATTGATTGTTAACAACCTATAACATCAGAATGTTACAAAATATTAGCACCTACAAAGTTAATTTTGTAAAAACAAATTTACAACTTAATGTGAATGATGAAATTTACTATGTTCATGACAGAATGTTACAAAATATTAGGTACCTACATAATTTTGTAAAAAAAAACAAATGGAGAAATTTACTATGTTCATGGTTAATTATATCATCAAAATTTGGAGTACCTCGGTAGTGTACGTGGAATGTTACAAAATATTAGATATCTACACAAATTTTGTAAAAAAAAAAGTTTACAGTTTAATGTGAATAACTACGTAATTAATTTTGTAAAAACAAATTTACAACTTAATGTGAATTGTAAAATTTACTATGTTCATGGTTAATTATATCATCAAAATTTGGAGTAATTCAATTTACTATGTTCATGGTTAATTATATCATCAAAATTTGGAGTAATCTCACTAGTGTACATATACACTACTATACAGAGTATCCATTATTTTTTTCTTTTTGACTAGAATTTTATGCATGAGGACTTGAAACTGTAGTGTGTTCTAGTTTATGTGGTGAGCCATATAACATGCCTTCGAGGGCTGGATCCAGGCCGGCGTTTGCCCACACCTAATATAGAGTATGCTTCAGATATACAATTACTGCTGATATGTCAGATGTATTCAATAGCAAGGTAGTAACTTCTGGCAAGTTGTGACTTTGGAGTTAAAGGCATACAAATGGAGTCTGTTAAGATACTAACAAATAAACATGTGATGGACAGTAAAGGTATCATCATATCAAGGACATACTGGTGGTAGACTCTCTTTCAGGAGATGCAAGTGAGTTGTCCTGCACTAACCAATTTTCAAGCAAATCAGCATTACTTTCTCTTTATAATTCCTCTGGACAGAAGAATGTCAGTCTGCAAGCACAGGTTTAATGTTATATAACTTACTTGAAATTTTTCTACTCCATATGCAAAGTCGCGGTTTAGAACGACTAGTAATAATTCTAATTATTACTAATCGTTCTAAACCGCGACTTTGCAATTGGCGCCCAAACAGGGACTACCAATTGTGGTAGTATTTAGTTTTGAATTGGTTTAATAAGTTCATTTGGTGGTTGTCTTTTTGTTTTTGTTTTTGTAATTGTCACTTTCCAATTTTACTAAACTTAATCACCTCTATAATACGATGGCTGTTCCTGTAAGTACAATTACCGTTTCTCTTGCCACTTGAGATAATATGGTAGCTCTGGTGAACAATTTGACAGCCAGACTACATAGGCTTGAACGAGACCAAAGCAGTGAGCCTCCGATACCCGTACCTGACATCGGAGATCAACAACCACCAGCTCAGGAACAACGTATACCTGACGTATCATCTGCCGGAAGCTATAGTCCGTTCATACCGGAACGATTTCCGGACCCACCCGCAAGGGAACAACGCCTGCCTGACGCATCGGCCACCGGAGGTTACCGACCGGACACTCCGGAACGAAGTCGTAGAAGTCCGCCCATCGTCCCGCCTCGACCAGATCTCTTGTCTTTCTCCCAACGAATTGTGGTTGTAACTGCTCCACCACCACCTGTACCAAAAGACGACGGTAAGAATAATCTTATTGATTTCTTTGATGATATAGAACAGTATTTTATCACCCAGGAAACACCACAAGAAAAATGGGTGGATATAGCAGCCGCACAACTTAACGGCAATCCGGCCAAGTGGTGGAAAGTCGAAGGCAGAACCAGAAGAGAAGCTAGAGTTTGGTCTCACTTTAAACGGCACCTAATCGCATTGTTTGCTCCACAACTAGACGAGATATCCAGGACTAAGCAAGCCCTTAACAGGACTTATGATGGCAATGGAAATGTGGAAGGTTTTCTGTGAGAAACTGTGCGGCTATACCGAAAATGGAAACCCCAAGCTCCAGACAAGGACATAATCCAATGCATGATCTCCCAACTGCCTTTGAGTATGCAGGAGTATCTCGAAAATCGATACCTCCCAACTATCGATGAAGCAATTCAAGTCATATCAAGATACACGCTCC
>AYEL01091114.1:0-55927 GCA_000484575.1 Olivierus martensii | reverse complement strand
GCCCTAAACGAAGCTAGTTTATAGTTCATAGGATCTTGGGACCATGCCGGTATCATAACTGGTACATAAGTAGGTTTTTTATATATACTTGTATAATATTCTCCTCCTTCTATAAGTACATTTACATCTAAGTAATGAAATTCTCTTTTTTCACACTGTTCTATTTTTAAAGAAAGACCCAATGTCTTATCTGTTAAGGTTTCTATGATTTCCGAGTTCATATCTTTGTTTTTCCATATAACACATATGTCATCTATATAGCGTATGTACAGTTTTATATTTTGGTATATTTCATCTGTTATTTGAGCTTCTTTGTGCCTAACGACTAATTCCGCCATCACCCCCGCCAGGGGGCCTCCAATCAGGTCGTAACATTATATAAAACACGATATAATAGCGTGAACGGATGAATATATCGTATATTATTAAATAAACCTAACGGAGCGTAATTTCTGCATATAATAGTGATATATTAATAAACCTTGGGAATCTAAAAAGAAACTTTTTAAAAAGCAAAAAAACGGAGGTAATGACGTAATTTTAAAGAGCGATACGTTCTAGAAGAAATTGAATCGTTCGAAAATGACTACAATAAGAATATCTATGTACAATACTGAAGAGGGTCTCCTAGAAAGGCCGAAAACGTTATATAAAGAAAAATTTGAATCCTGTAATAGAGCTGTAAGTAAAATATAGTTAAAGTTTATTATTATAATTTGCTTGATTTTAAAGTCCATGTTTTCATTTCATTAGATAAACAAATCAAATCATAAACTATTGATTTTGTTGACTGTTTAATTTTATTATGGTCAAACTTCATTGTTGAGACTGGAACTCTTGTTTTTAGTATATGTCTATGAAAATTAATTCTTGATTTGAGTTCTTACTTTTCAAGTTTACTCCATAAACAAATTAATGCATTAAAGTTCAGAGAACTCTGTATATAAAATAGTCTTTATGTAAAAACAATATACAATAGATCCCCAACTTAAACAGGTTTTGATTATGGTACAAAATAAACCTAAAAACCTAAAAGCCTAACTGCTCTTGTTAGTGTTCAAATAACTATTAAACAAATACTAAGCACACACAAGCAGACCAATACTTTAAACATAATCATTTAATCAGAGTAACGTTTTTGGCTTCAACGCCATCATCAGCTCTTACAAACACATAATGGAACATATTAAAAATGCTACAGTTCTAGAACCACAAATGTAACATTAAAAACTAAAATACAAAAATTTAAAAACATTTCAAGGAATTCTACATTAATTTCAAATATCCAACAGGGTCTTACAACTAAGGCTAAAGTCTAACCAAATAAAACTAATTTAACTAAAATTACATTTACGTGTAGAAAAATATAAATCAAACCACATAACAATTTTCAAAAATACAAAATTATATTTGCCACAAAACCCTCCTCAATTGATATTATATTGGGAACCTTGTTGTAAAGCAAACTTCCAGGCTTTAGATATATTATTCCTTTGCCTATCATTAATTATCGTTATTTAGAGGTAGTAACCCGTTCTTACTACCTCTTAATATCTGTAACTCCTCTGCAGCGAACAGTTCGATCACATTACTAAAAGGCTTCAGTATTCTGCTTCTCTCCCACTCTATTTGCTCATTACACTCGTATGCTCTTTTAGCTATTGCAGTGTTCAAGTTAGCTTTCTCTATGTCCCTTTTATGCTTCTTAATCCTATCTTTCAAATTTCTTGCCGTCGCACCAATATATACCTCCTCTCTACCATTTTCAAGATTTTTTTAACAGTATTTCATAAACTCCTGTTCTCTCTTCTCGCTTGTACATATCCTTAACGTTCCAGAGTGCACTGAATACAGTCTTTGCCCTTTGGAATGCTGATCTCTTTCCTCCTCCCTTTTATTACTCTATTTACTGCCCTGAATTGTTTTAGCACATCTGGCACTATTGTAAAATCTTCTCTATGCTGATTTTCTATTACATCTACCTCTTTCGACCTCCCAACTCTATTGTCATTCTGCATACTTAACTGTTTCTTAAACAACTCTTTAAATAACTTATCAGTCACACTCCTGTTATATCCATGCTTTTGCACTATAATTTTAATCTGGTTCAATTCATTTTCCCTCCGTCTCTCATCAGAACAATGGGTAAGTGCTCTAATGACATACGATCTCAAAGCCGCTTTTTTATTACGCCACTTGTCGTTTGACCATTCTGGTATAATAACAGGGCAGTTCGTTGGCTTCCTATATACTGATGTCGTAAATGTGTTTGTAAGAGCTGATGATGGCATTGAAGCCAAAAACGTTACTCTGATTAAATGATTATGTTTAAAAGTATTGATCTGCTTGTGTGTGCTTAGTATTTGTTTAATAGTTATTTGATTATGGTTTCAGAGAAGAAAGAATTACACAGATTAAAAGACTTTTACAACAGATGTACAAGTCTTTTAATTTTTGTTAAATTTTCATTAAATGCTAATAGAAAATACAGCAATACCTCGCATAGTCTGGTTAATTTGTTCCTCTTTCTTACCGGACTAATTGAAACCAGACTTTTCAAGGTACGTAACCTATGGGAAAAATTATAATTGGATCACAAGAAATTTTCGATTTATGTTTTTTTAAATTGGTAAATTCTTACATTAATAATTATTTCATACGCATTAAACATTAAAACCTTTTATATTAACATTAATAATTATTTCATACGCATTAAACATTAAAATCTTTTATAAAAATTTACAGTAGACAGAAGGGGACAGAAAGTGGGTCTGAGTCCATAAAGACAAATAGATAAAGAGGCTCACCCGGCAGGCAAATGCATTCACTTTCTCCAAGTCAGCCGCTCGGTGCCATTTCAAACACAGAGTGGCACTCTGTGTAAAAGCAGATTCCCACTTGAACTGGGCCGCCACGGGCTGATGAGTCGCAAACGCCAATATGCCAGTATTTGTTCCCATTCAATGATTCAATTAAACATTTGTGGTAAACAACTGACGACATTGCACTTGAGAGGCAGGCACTATAACAAACATTGTTCAGATAAATTTGGCAAACTGGAGCAGCTGCCTGCTTGTCTCAGCGTGTCATAGTGGTTATTCGAATCATATATAGATAGTAAGTAGCAAGCACACTTACATTTCATATTTATTCTAAAAAACTAAAGTAATTAAAAATTTTTTATTAACAATTACAATCCAGACTATAGTGAAACCCGAACTATTTGAAACCGGACTATGCAAGGCATTGCTGTACATTAAATAATTTACATTTTTTGTAAAAATATCATTTGTCTTTAAATTTTCTTATATGTGGTTATTTCAATATTAGGTAAAAATTACCCATACGCGCGTCCTTGAAGACGGAAGTACAACGCCCGTCCCGTCGGGTTAAATTTAATTGGACCCAAAATCGCTAAAAGAAATACTTTTTAAGAGAAGCCTTAACCGTTCATGAAAGATTAGCAGTAACCCTTTCGTTTCCTTGCTACTGGTGATTCATATTCCAGTCTTCAATACCTTTTTAACATCTGGAAACAATCAATAAGCAGCACAGTTCCTGAAGTTTGCGAAGAAATTGTGGAAGTATTGAAACACAACATACAGGTAATAATGTAAAATATAATTTATTAACATTATTTTTAATTTTTAAACAGTAGCAGTAGGACATTTTAGTCTTTTTATTGTTATTATATAACGTAGAAAAGAATTGTATGCATATATACAACGTAGAAAAGAATAGTTAAATTCCAAACTTGAGGAGAATATTATACTAGCTGTATTAGTGCAAAACTAGTTAGCCTCTGGTCACTATGTATACGTAACTTACGGTTAACGTAATTTACGTATACAACCATAACGTAAATTACGTAAATTAGCATTACGTAAATTATTTGTTTACGTACGTAAATTATTAGCATAGTACGTAAATTATTACGTAATGCTAATTACGTAATGCATTACGTAATTAGCATTACGTAATTAGCATTACGTAATTAGCATTACGTAATGCTAATTACGTACGCATTACGTAATGCTAATTTACGTACGTAAATTAACGTACGTAAATTAGCATTACGTAAATTATTTGTTTACGTACGTAAACATAATTTACGTAATGCTAATTTACGTAATTTACGTAATGCTAACTACTACGTAATTTACGTTTACGTAATACGTAATCCCGTACGTAATTTAGTTACGTATTATGTATACGTTAACGTACGTACGTAATTTGCGTTTATGTAGAGTAATTTACGACAACGTAATAAATACCTAACGTAATTTACGTTTAAAAACGTAAAAACGTAATTTAGGTTACGCTACGTTTTTAAACGTAATTTAAGTGCGTTTACGTACCTAAATTACGTAACGTACGTATTGCGTATAAATAATATGTACGTACGTTAACGAATACGTAATACGTAACTAAGTTGCGTACGGAATTACGTAATACGTTTACGTAGCGTAACAACTTACGTAAATTAACGTACGTTACGTAAACGTTTACGTACGTACGTAAATAACGTAATGTTTACAGGATTACGTAATACGTAATACCTTATGTAAACGTAATACGTAACTTACGTAATTTAGGTAAGTATACGCACTTAAATTACGTTTAAAAACGCAGCATAACCTAAATTACGTTTTTTCGTTTTTAAACGTAAATCACGTTATGTATTTATTACGTTTACGTAAATTACTCTACGTAAACCTAAATTACATACGTGCGTAAATAACGTAATGTTTACATAATTACGTAAATTAATTAACGTAAAAAAAGAATGAAACGTAATTACGTTAGGTAAGTTACGTTAATTAATTAGCACAGAAGTTTGCGGGCCCATAAGGCCCGCAAATTGCTTTACGGGCCGCCAGTTTGGGATCACTGATATAGTAGATGCAATAAAACAAGTCGTCCGCCCATATTTCGAATATATTTGCCTATTTCACTAGTTGATCAAGTGGCGAAATAATATCGAATATGAAGTCGAACCCTGAGATTTCGAAACAGAGGAAATCATGGATCAGAATAGCAACTAACGGAAACGGTTTCGAAATGACGTCACTTTTATCCCATCATGCAATGTTAGTCGAATGTCGTAAGCTGATTTCACGGTTCAGAATAGGCACCCAGAAATTCCTGTTAGTTTATCAAGGACTAAAGTCTATTGATTTTTTTGACTAAAGACTGTTTCTGTCTGCGTTTGTCAACTCTCCTCAGCCACCTTTTCTGAAATTTGTAACAGGTTGTTGACTTGTTACAAGATGAAATCTCGAAAATCTCTCTCTAAACAATAAAAGAAGTTGTCGGGATTTCAACACCTGGACTTCCACGGTGGGAGGCTGCCGGGAGCAAACAAGTAAACAGCGTCAGTCAACAAGGTAGTAATTAGACCAATTTAGGGAGAGGTTATTAATGGATGTTATTCCTCGGTCACTGTGTCTCCTGCTTTTTAATAATTTTGTTTTTAAAACTGGAGAGAGAGACAGAGAGAGAGAGAGAGAGAGAGAGGGAAAAGCATGTAATAAAAGAGCGGGACCGCGGGGAAAGAAAATAAGAAAGAAAAACAAGTCAGTTGGACTCAGAGAGAGTTAGTTGGACGCAGAAGAGGCAGTTGAACAGGAGTGAGGGTGAGGTGAGCATCAGGGACAGACATAGAGAGTGAGAGAAGAGAGATCGCACGAATGCGGATTGGAGCAGGTCGGAACGACGGGCTCCGGGTTAAAGTTCGACGAGGTCAACGTTAGAGAGTTGCCATCGAGGGAGATAGATTTCCTTCTCTGGGGAGATAGATCTCAGAGAGGGAATAGAAGTGGACCAGGCAGCAGTGGATTTCTGGGGCGTTCCGTGTGGATCAGGGAAAATTCTCTCTCTCCAGTCTGCTCACACTGCTACTCTCCTCGTGGAGAACTGTTTTGTCTATTTTGTTTATTAAGTACATTTTTGTATAGTGTTTTTGCTTTGTATATATATAACTGTAAATATTCTTTTTTGTTTGTGAATAAACTTGTACATTTGAAGATCGTTGTGAGTCTGTAGAGGAGTGAATTCGATAACGAACTATCCAAAGGACAAAACAAACAAAATCTCGGACCGGACGGACGGACGAACTTTACTGGCGCAGTCGACAGGATCATCGAGTTCACTGAGTCTACGGACAAGAGACTATATGGAAGAGAAGACCAGCCGTAAAACTCAAACAACTTAGGTAAGTCTGTTTCAGTTTTGTTTTCGTACGAGAATGGCGCGAAACACAAGGAGTCAGAAAATAGGCAAAAATACTGACACAACCAATGAGGTAGCAGTAAATTTTGAGAACTATCTGGGAGATGAAGTTGAAGAGAGTACTAATACCCACAGAATTTTAGACAATAGAACAATTATTATTATTATTATTATTAACTGAAAGAAAAGAAGGGCTTACTCCATGGTATTACCCTACGAAAAGAAAAGAAGTAATAAGTGATGGAAAAGAAAAGAGTAAAGAAGTTGAAATTCCACCAAAAGGAGTGTGGCAGAGCACTAGAGAAAATAGGAGACAGCAAACCAACCCCCCGGGGACCCCAGAGCGTCCGCTGCTTATTTACAAAATAAAGGTACTTTCAGTGTAAGTTCCGATATTTAGTTTCATTTTGTCAGTTCGACGTTACTGTGTGTTAATTTACAGAAGAAAAGATGAAAACAGTTTTTTCAATTTCTTCATGGGTCCAAAGTTGAGTAAGAAATGACTTCAATATTATTTTAATTAAGCTTTCAAGTTCAACAGAAATTTCATACAGTCCAAATGAAAGTTCCTTTAACCTCTTCAGTGATTCTTTAAGTTTGATGGATTCGCTAACTGTTAGGCTTAGTTAGTATTGACAGTCGTACTAAAGCGCGACTTTGCAACTTCTTGAGTGATGTTTCAAGTTTGATGGATAAAATCCTCTTGTACAGGAAAGTCCAATGAAAGAATCTTCCAAATCTTGTTCCAGCGATTCCTTAACCTAGAAGGAAAATTAGCAATCTAGACAAAACAGATGAATAGATGACCAAACATTTTTTCTTCTTTTGTAAATTAAGAGCAAGTGAAAACTGAGAAGTCCTCTTGTACAGGAAAGTCCAATGAAAGTTAAAATCCACAGTTGTAACACATAGTTTACTTATAGGGTTCTTCTGTTTGACTACTTTTGTGACTTCAACGACTCTTCCCGTCAGTCAATTCTTCTGTCCTGGTGTCTTCAGTTCATTATCAGGATTCCTCAAAGAATCTTTTAAATCTTGTTCCAGCAATGTCCTAAACCTAGTAAGAAATTAGCAATCTAGACAAAACAGATGAATAGATGTCCAAAACCTGAAAAGAAAACTAATTAATATAAAAAATTTAAGACAGATGCAAAGAAGCACCCACAATCTTCTTCTGCATGTTGAAACACATTTAATCTTGAGAGAAGGTGATATCTAGTTGATTGGTATCATTGAGGTAATCCAGGAGAGCCTTGAACATTTTTGGATTTCCTATTAGTTTATTTTCCTGACAAGGCCAAGTTCTCTCATAATCCAAACTGCTCTCATTAATTTGTCTTGTTGTATCTGAAATTTTTACAATAAAAACGATAATGGTTCGCATTTTCACATTCTGAGTTGTGTTTTCACTGCACTCGCAGGCTTTGTTATTATTGAGCCCAAACCTAAATAGGTAACGGTTTAGTTTTCCGTGTCCTGTAAGGACTTGGCTTAATTTGAGAGAGATCCTAAAATGTTTATTGTTTATAAAATTTTTTATGTTAGGGATAAAAGAGGTTTTTCTACCAGTTCTGTCTTCCCTCCATTCATTTTGCCACTCCTCCAGAATTCTGTTCTTTATTTTATTATTTATTAGACTAATGGGGATTCTATCATAGACTATGTTTTGGTTTAAGATAGCAGCACTTGTAGCTAGTTTGTCAGCTATATCATTTCCTCTAGTATTGGAGTGACTTTTGACCCAGTAGAATTCTATGTTAATCAGTTTTTGTGCTTCTGAAAGTTTGTCTTTAATCTCATCAGCAATTTTGGACATGCTCTGTTTTTGCATTATTATATTCAAAGCTGTCCTGCTGTCTGTAATAACATCAAAATCTCGAAAAGGGAATTTATCTATCATAGATTACCTCAATGATACCCACCAACTAGAAATCATCATCTCTCAAGATTAAATTGTTTCAACATGCAGAAGAAGATTGTGGGTGCTTCTTTGCATCTGTTACAAATTTTTATATATTAATTAGTTATGTCTTTTTCGGTTTTCACTTACTCTTCAATGCCTTTCTTAATTGCAAAAAGTTCAGCTTGCACAATAGTGCAGTTGTTTGAAAGTTTATAGCTTCCTTGATATACAATCCGCTCAGAATCACTAATACAGACAGCCGAACCAGTACCAATATTAATCTTTGATCCATCCATATGGACGGTCATTCCTTTGCTTTTGTATGGTACACCAGTGTAGAAATTCTTTACAGCACATTCAGCAGGATGTCTGCCAATGTTATCAAAAATGTCTATTTCAAATTTTTTCAAATCCTTTAATTTATAAGATTTCCCACCACCATGCAGCAGCTTTTTCCTATGTTTATTGGCTGTTTCATTGTAAGTCTACAGTTTTCGAAGATTTTCAAAGCCTTGTTGCTGAGATCCTGCAAAATATCTGTTTTTGTGTGAGATTAGGATGATGGTATCATCAGTGAACCCTTGTAAATAAGAGTCTTTCAGCAGGTTTTCCTTCCAAAAGTAAGCTATTTTAAACAATGTTCCAAAGGATCGGCCCCGAGCACAATCCTTGGGGGCAACCTCTTTCACTGTTAAAACTAAGGTTACAACTATTGTTTTTCACAACATTTTTCCTATCCGTAAAATAGCTGTTGAGAAGTTTAAATAGGTTCTTAGGACAGTTCTCTCTGAGAAGCTGGAAAGAATGAAGGGCCTCCAAGCATGATCGAAGGCCCCCTTGAAATCTATACTTATTAAAGCCGTATGTTTACCGTTCTTTTTGGTCTTGTCAATATGTTCAAAGATTTTATTCACCACCATAGTTGTATTAACGTTCTTTCTAAACCCAAATTGATATTTATGGAAAAAGTTTTTCTTTTCCAAGAACCAATTTATCTGGTCTATAATTAATTTGTCTAGGATTTTACCAATAATTGGAATTAAGCTAACTGCCCTATAGTCTTCAGGTCTAGAACAATCATCATTTTTTTTAGGAATGAGGTTTACTAAAGAAATTTTCCAGTTTTTCGGGAAGTAGCCCTTTCCAAGCATAAATTAAAAATTAATGAAAAAGCCAGAGGAATTGCTTCAAATGTATTTTTGACCGTTAGCCCTGTTATTCTGTTTATTCCCAGCGATTTTTTGTTGTTTATGTTTTTGACAATATTTTGGATTTCCCTAAAGGTAAAGAGCACATCATCTTGACTGTTTGGCATTTCCTTACTGCTCTTTCTGATATTCTTTTGAGTTTCGTTGTCTAGACTTTCATCATCATTGGGAAACAATTTTCCCATGATAACTGTAATAGTTTCCTCAATACAAGATGAGAAATTCCCATCCGTGAGAGTCACTGTGGCCGGAATTTCTGATTTCCTAAGCTTCCTTCTATGTAATATGGCTTAGACCAAGGATTTCCTCCACAGTCCTTCGTGCAATATGATTTCCAGCCTCCTTTCTACTTTTCACAATCAAAGATTTGTATTCATTGAAACATTTGATGTATTCTTCTCTTAATTCTTGCTTTTTGTTGTTGTCGTTCTCCCTTCTAAATTTCTTCCTTTTGTCTCTTACCTCTTCTTTTTCCCTTTATTTCATCATTCCACCAAGGAACAATAGCTCTTTTTCTTTCCCTTTTTGCAGTTGCCAAGTCGTAATCTTTATAAATTAAGTTAGTGAGATCTTCAATTTGTGTCAATCATATCGTTAGTTTTTATATCAGATAAAATAATGGGATCCCAGTTATTCCTTATATATTCCCTGAATAATTCCCAATTTGTGCTAATCTCCTTAATTTCTCCTCTCAGATTTTTTTCCTGGCAGGTACTAACCTGGATAAGGATTTGGTTATGATCACTGCAAGAACAATCAGAAGTGTAGCACTCAATATTAAGACTCTGCATGGCATTGTTTACCAGTATAATATCAATCCAACTCCTCCCTCTTCCATTCGAGAAGGTTGAGTTTCACTTTCATTAACAGAAGTGAGATCAAATTGGCACATAAAATTAACTATTTTCCTACCTCGTTGATCTTCGATCGGACTATTCCAAATGGGTGATTTCCCATTGAAGTCCCTGCAGATTAACACTGGCTTTCCATCAAGTTGTTGAAGCAGAATACCCAATTTATTTAAAGTTTCTTCAACATCCTCTGTAGGAGAAACATAGACAGAAACCAGATAAAATTTTAAGTCTTTAGTAGCCACACAAACTGTCGTCATGTTTGTATTGCAAAACTGATTTAGGGTCATAATATCTATGTTTTTGCTGAATTTAAAGATCCCAGTTTTGATTTCAAAGTCCTGCTTGTTTCTGGGAAAAACATTACCAGTTCCCAATAAAGCAACTTCTTTTATCTTATATGGTTCTTGGAAAGCAATTATATCAACTTGATATTCTAAAGCACTTTTAATAATAGAACAACTTGCGGCTTTGCTTCTCTGAAGATTATTCTGCAAGACCTTCAATCCATTGAAAATTTTTCTGTTTTGATCCATAGTGAATCCAATAGCATTCCAAAACAAAACAGGTTTAAATTTATTCTGTACGCTTTGCCGCCATTATTTTCTGTTTCTTAAGTTGGGGACAAAACCATGCATAGGCATTGTGTGAATCATCAATCTTTTGTTCATCAGGCAACCCTTTGTTTATTTCTCTACAGTTAATGCATGTAGGCTGTTTCCATCTTTTTAAATTTGTGTCTTCCACTGCAGTGGCTGCATCTCTGTTGATTGTCACAATTTTTTGATATGTGGCCATTGTAATCTGTTATAAATTAGTATAATAAGGTAATCTATCCGCTGCGATGTGCAGCTGTGTGATAAGATATCTGCTTTCTGCGATGGTGGCCCGAGTTAAAGTCGTGCTACTGCGCAAAAATTTTTTTTTGTTTTGATTAATTAATAATATTTATTGTTTTAATTTTTTAATTAATTTAAACAAACGCATTACAATTAAATATAAATTATTCTATTTTAATATCAATGTATATCAATTTCACATGTAATAACACACTATTACTTTTCTCTAGTCGTAAAGTTTCTTAACAAAAGTATTATGAGTAAAATGCCTTTTATTTTTCTTGCTACTTGTTCATTTTTATTGCCTTGTTTACGATGATTACAATGTTCTGTTTGCCGAAAGTGTCTCTGCTTTCTTTGTTTTTATGATAATTATCATCCAAAACTGTGCAGTGTAGAAAATTTATATTAAAATAGAATAATTTATATTTTATTGTAATGCATTTGTTTAAATTAATTAAAAAATTAAAACAATAAATGTTATTAATTAATTGAAACAAAAAAAATTTTTTTCACAGTAGCACGACTTGAACTCGGGCAGCCATCGCCGAAAGCGGATATCTTACCACACAGCTGCACATCACAGCGGATAGACTAACTTAGTATAATAAGTTATAACAGATTACAATATTTTTTTGATTCATTTCTTTTGATTGGCTGGCCATCTACACCTAATATTTTACGAGTGTGTTCGGTAGTGTCCTCTCTATGAACTACACACATTTCATTCACATCCACATTTCCCAACTTGCGGCCTTGTGAGTTAAAATAAGCCTTTATAGCAGGAAAAAATTTTTTATTAACAAATAGTAAAACGTTTATGGTCTATTACAAGACCCACATCAGTACATAAATGATGAATAGTATTCAAATAGTTAAGGTTAGAACACATTTAAATCAAAAGTCTAGAATACATTCAAAATTATATAACATTAACATAAGAGTTTAAATAAAGATTAAGCTTTTTTACATTAATGTTATATAATATAATTTTGAATGTATTCTATACTTTTGATTTAAATGTGTTCTAACATTAACTATTCAAATTCTATTCATCATTTATGTACTGATGCAGTTCTTATAATAGACCGAAAATGTTTTACTATTTGTTAATAAAAAGTTTTTTCCTGCTATAAAGGCTTGTTTTAACTCAGAATTAATTAGGAAGCAGGTTGAAGTTTATTTATTTATATTTTATGAATAATTCAAAATTTTTGGGTATAGAATTTGAAGAGTGATGAAATGAAATTAAAACAAGTTGGGTACACACAACTTTTAAAAAAATTCAAACTTGAGGAAGCAAAAACTAACTACACCAATATTGTGAAATAAAATAAGCACCAAAGGAAATAAGGAATATCCATATCAAGAAGTGGTCGGAAGTTTACTTTACTTAGCCAATAAGACAAGGTCAGATATATCTTACGGAGCTAATTTCTGTAATAGACATATGCAAAGCCCTTCAGTTCAGGACATAAATAATTTTAAGAGAATCATGAAATACTTAAAAGATAGTCCTGACAGAGTACTCAAATATAAACATGATGTAGCCTACAATAAACTTACTGCATACTGTGATTCTGAATATGCAGGAGATCTGGAGACAAGAGCATGACTGGTTTTATTATACACAGTCCAGTCACATTAATGTGACCACCCCCTATTGTGGACGTTAGCACGAAATAATAATGCAAAGTAGGCACGTGGCAGCAACAGCTGTGGAGGGGATATAAAGGGTGTTGGAGAGAAGTGGGAAACATTGCAATCTTTGGAGTCATGCAGAAACGGAGGGATTTATCCGACATCCAAAAAAGCATGATCATTGGCTTCTGGGCCAAGGGCGGCAGCATTTCCGAAACAGCAAAGTTTGTGAAATGTTCGTGCGCCGCTGTGGTGAAAGTGTACTATGCATGGCAAAATGGCACTACTGAAAATCAGCAACATGGAAGGTGTGGCGCTCCATGGGGTATAGATGACAGAGGGGAACAATGGCTGCGGTGATGCGTTCGGGCAAATCGGCGTGCAACTGTGGAGCAACTTACTGCCCAGATGAACCAAGGGGCTATCACAAGTGTGTCCCAAATGACAGTTCACTGAATGTTGCTGCATATGGGGCTCCGCATCAGACATCTGGTTACCACACCTATGCTAACACTTGTTCATCGACGAACGGAGGCTGGAATTTGCACGGCAGTACAGCATGTGGATGCCCACTGAGTGGCGACAGGTTGCTTTCTCCAATGAATCACGTTTTATGCTCCATCAGACAGATGGACGTTGGCATATAAGACACGAAACTTCAGAAAACAATCACCCTGCAACCATTGTCGGAAGGATGCAAGCTGGAAGAGACAGTGTTATGGTCTGGGGAATGTTTTCTTGGCATTCATTGGGTGCACAAGTATGCAGATATCCTTTCGGACCATGTACACCCCTACACGCAGACTGTTTTTCCTCAGCATCTTCCAGCAGTATAATGCGACACATCATACAGCTTGCAGTGTATATGCATGGTTCCAGAGCATGAGGATGCATTTACCATACTTCACTGACCCCCAAATTCCACGGACTTAAACCCGATTGAGAATCTTTGGGACCACCTTGATCGGGTTGTTCGCTCCATGGATCCTCAACCACGCAACCTTTGGCAGCTGGCGATTGAACTGGAATCGGCATGGCTCAACATCCCTGTGAACACCTTCCAACACCTCATTGACTCTCTCCCTGCCCGTCTAGCCGCAGTCTACGCCGCACGTGGTGGTTATCCTGGATTTTAACAGGTGGTCACATTAATGTGACTGGACTGTGTATTTTATTGTGGACCTATTGGGTGTGTACCAGAAAGCAACCTATTGTTGCATTATCTACTACTGAGGCAGAGTATATATCAGCTGCTGAATGTACTAAGGAATTAATGTATTTAAAAAGTGTAGGTGAAGAATTTATAGATGAAAGTGTAAAAGTAAAATTATATATTGACAATTGAAGCACACTAAAATTAATTCAGAATGGTGTATTCAATCGCAGATCAAAACACATTGACTTTAAATACCATTTTATTCACGAAAAGTTTACCGAGGAAGATTTGGAAATTTTTTATTGTCCTTCAGAACAACAGCTAACTGTTGTTCTGAAAGACAATACAAAATTATTCACAAAATCTCTGAATTCCACAAAATTTGTTGACTTACGAAACAAAATTGTTTCGTGATTTATTTAAATTATTAACCAACCAAACGAACACAGCCAAACTTCCCCTGGCGGTCAAATAATTTTGGGAAATTAATTTAAAAATTATAGTTTAATCATTAATTACTAGATGGCGCCACCTTAGTTCTAATTATTAATTCAACAGATGGTGGCACCATAGCATTAATTCAAAAAATAATCGTTTACAAAATTTAAAATAGATTTTGACCGCCAGGGGAAGTTTGGCTGTGTTCGTTTGGTTGGTTAGTAAAGGTTAATCCCGACTGAAAGTTTGATCTGTGATTTAAATTATTATTATAGTAAACACAATCATCATCTCTATGTAAAATATTCTTCTGTAAAATATGTATAATTAAAACTAGAGATGTAAAATAATAAATATGGGGAAAATATAATTATTATTTAAAATTTGGAATTCTACTGGCAATGCTTGCTGAGTGAGTTTGTTCTAACCACATTGGATACACGTGAGCTGGTTGTAAAAACAAAAACTGGGTTTTAGCTGTAAAAGAAGAGAGAGGAATAAAAAGAAGTAAATTTGGGTGAAAGTGAACTCTTAATACTTGTTTTTAAAATATAAAGTCCATTGTGCATAATGCATGCCTTCAACATTAATGACAGCTGCAACATTCGAAATGCAATTGAGCAATGCCGGTAATGTTTCCATCTTTCTCTCATGATACTTTCATTCACTTCCATCAACAATATAAAAAGTTTAGGCTTAGAGTCAAACACTACTAAATACAAATCTGCCACTTCTTCATAGCCTTTTTTTACAACTAAACTAGTTATAGTTCTGAAATGGTTTAGAATTAGATCTATGTTTACAGTATATGAGAGAGATCTCTGCTACAGGTTCCAAAAGTTATAATCTTTCATCACCACTCAACCTATATACCTATTTAAATTATATCTGCTTTATCTATCTAATCATTGCCAAATCCCTTATGGAATTTTTCTCCTGAAACTTTAATCCAAAGCATTCCTATTTTCTTATTTCAGTTTTTGAAAATATTCTTAAAATGAAAGTATAGATTTATAAAGAAAATTTTATCTATACTGTATATTAAAGCAATCATTATTATAATATCAATTTTCCAAACCATATTCTGATTTAAGCTTCAAAAAAAAAAATAAATAGATATATAAGCTTCAAGAAACCAAAAACATTGATAAATAGATTTCAGAATGAATCTCAACATCAATTTAGCTTAATTTATTGATTATGCTGTCAAATTTCATAAATATAAATGACAACCACATTATTGAATTTCATTAAGAACTATCAGTATCTATCATGAGTCAGCCAGAATGTTGTAAAATGAAGTTGAAGAGCCTTCCTAAAAACCATTGATCTGGGATCTAGAATCGAACATGGATCTTCCAGGTGAAGTCTAGCATGTGGACAGTGAGTGATCCCGTCATCAATAAAAGCTTAAAGTTAATAAAATGTTAAAAGTTAAATAAAATCTCATAGCAAATAAAATTTAACTTAATTTAGCAATTAGTTACAGTATATTATTAAATGTTACACTTGTATAACTAATTACAGAATTAGAAAATGTAAAAATAGACTCAGCACTCACAGCAGTCCCGTAAAAAAGCATTTATTATTTCTTCTTAAGGAGTAACTGACCCCATGATTATGCCATCAGTTTGTTTATAAGGATATATATCAGGTTTATATAGGACCAAAATTAGCAGAAATATATTTCATCAATTTTTTTTTTTTACTAAAATACCATAACTATTATAATATGAAAATTTTTGGATGTGCAATTTTATATTTTTTCTTTAACTACAAAATTAGCTAGACATAAACAATAATTCTATTTTTTCAACAATGTAAATCAAATCAAAAATTGCCAGTTCAATGAATGATGATGCAGTCTTTGATAGTAATGATATATATATATATATATAGTGGATTCCAGTTAATTGGAACAGCCATGTAATTGGGAACAATATATATATAGTGGATTCTGCTTAATTGGGCCAAATCTCAAGAATTCTATATATATAGTAGATTCCAGTTAATTGGGTCAAATCTCAAAGAACAGAACACCAAACTAATAAACTAATACATAATTTAAATGCTTAATTGGGACAGTAGCAGAATAGGGATTTTTTGAAAGTATGGCAACACTACATACACTAATATTTGTTGTGTGCTTTCTTAAAAAACTCCTTATATAAAATTTATAACAACATTTTATTGTACCAGTAATTTTTCAGATTAAAACCTTTCTACAAGACAATACAGACTAATACAATGGAGCAGGTCGTTTCTTTGCGTCCTATTACATATACATTGTCGACACATTGTTGCCGCACTCATATAAACATCAATTCTTTAAAAAATTATAAGTAAATATCATCGTTGATAAATAATGCATAACAATATTTTATTCTGCAACACTAGCAGATGAGAATCAGTTATCTATCATCGTGAGTCTGGCAAGTGTGCGTCTACTTAAGTACCGTATACACTTAAGTGTATACTTTAAGTATATATTTTAAATCTTTGCCAAGATGCCAAGAAATGATTTTACACTTTCAATTAAAATTGCTTGCTGGATAAAATTAAAAACCAGCCATTTAATACAAGCCATTGTAGACTTGCTTTGCTGGATAAAATTAAAAGCCAACCATTTAATACAAGCCATCATTGGCTGGATAAAATTAAAAGCCAGCCATTTAATATAAGCCATCATAGACTCCTGATATAACTGGTGTACTAAAATCTACCATAACGTGTTTTCTACAACAATAAAATCAACTGCGTAAGGAGTGGGCATTACAGAAAGAAATTCCAGAAACATCGAAAAGAAAGCAAGGAGTGGGCATTACAGAAAGAAATTCTAGGAACATTCCATAAGAAAGCATGATGGAAAGGATCCAGAAGTCGAAGAAGCATTAGATCATTGGATTTCTATAGTTAGCAGGCGAGGCGTGAATACCAGCGGCCCAGTGTTGAAGAAGAAGTTAGAGGAGATTGGTAAAAAGCTAATAATTAGGTACCTATTTTAATAAAGCATTAAAATAGGTGCCTAATTATTATTTTTTTACCTATTATTTATTTACCTATGAATTACATATTTTATTTTAGAATTTATTATTACTTTGTTTAATTGGAACAGCCACTTAATTGGGCCAAAATGGCTTAGTCCCAACATGTCCCAATTAAGCGGAATCCACTATATATAATGTGAATTAGCTTTTATCAAATATACTATAAAATATATATCTGATGTTTTTCAGATAATGCTTTCAACCTTTGAAATTTATTTTCTTTTGTTAGTTAATAAAAAATGAAAAAATATCATTACCTTATGGTAAATTTTCTGAATTAATAAACAATATAGAATAAAGGGCTTGTATTAGTTAAAACTTGAACTAAAGTTCTTCAAGATATTGCATCAATTTCATAGTGATATACCATTAATAATACTGTTTCATCTGAGGCAGGCTACGTGGATAGCCGAAAATGTTTTTAAATAAACGATTTATCTTACTTATTTGGCTTATTGTTTACTTTTACTTTTATTTAACTTTTTTAGAAGTTCCCAAATTCCTGAATCCTAAGATTAATTATTTATAATCTTATAAAGATTATAAATATTTAATCTAAAAGATAAAAATTTATAAAAATTTAAATATTTATTATTCTCAGCACCATCTTAACAGAATTATAGGCCCTATCCACCCATTCACAGGAACAAAAATCTAAATGGTCAATAAAGTTAAATCTTTAAGCTTATTGGTATTTTCAACAAAATCAATGTTTAAACATAAAAAGTAATTAAGTTGGTGATAAATTCACTTTGGTGCTTCCTGGGCAACTGTCCAATGGTCTTTGCATTAAGATGTCCTCGATTGTTTTTGAGAAATAATGGATCTTTCTGACATGTTCCATCTAGTTTTTTTATATTTTGACACTGAGTTGCTATATGAGTGTTCCATAAGCGTGATCTAAGGTTCCAGAAAATGTTTCATGGTAGAAATTAATTGAAGAAGTTAATTTATATACTTATATTAATAAATATTGTTGCAAGAAAGTGTTTCTCGTGGTATAGAAACACCTTTCTAGACTAATAGTCTCCGAAGTGTGGTGTGTCACTTTGGAGACTATTAGTCTAGAAAGTGGTCTTTGCATATAGAATAAAGGGCTTGTATTAGTTAAAACTTGAACTATGATGTTAGTTATTAAATTTGAACTATGATGTTAATTAATAAAAAGTGAAAAAATATCATTACCTTATGGTACATTTTCTGAATTAATAAACAATATAGAATAAAGGGATAATGAAATGCTTAAGGATTTATAAGAAATTTTCAAGGATGTATGTTTGCTTATCATAATATATGTCTATTATATAAGTTTTGTGTTATTTTTCTTTATTTGTAAAGGCTATTCGATAATAAAAAAATCTGAAGTCACTACTATAGACTATAGTAACTCTTTGGCCATGACACTTAGTATTATTTTTAGTGGTGAGAAATACACTATTAAAAAAACTTTCAATCAAGTCATCTATGAAAAATACTTATATTTTTCCACTGAAAAAGAATCTGAAATAAAATTCTTAAGATTTTTCTTTTAGAAATTTTTTAGAGGGTCTAGATTCAATCTAACAATTTTTTACTTGTTCATTATCTATTTTCATTTTTTATCATATTACAAAATGTTCTGTCATTCAAAAATATATATATATTCTGACTCCTAATAAAATTAATCAGATATTCATTTGATAGTTAGTTAGATTTTTATAATTATAGGCAGTTCCTGACTTACAACAGAGATGTGTTCAAAAATTTCAGTCATAATTGGAATCCATCATAATGCTGAACTCGGTTTTTCATAAGTACAGTGCTATAAATGGAGGTTACATTCCCCAACTACCAGAACTCTGAATATTCAGTATTCTTTTTAAAAACTAATAGCATACAGTAATGTTGATGAAATGCTATTTATTTTTTAAAATGACGAAATTATGTATTTCATTCCTACCAGAAATATGAGTAAAATTAAAGAAAACAAAGATGAAATGCTTAAATTATTTTTCTGTGTCCAAATTTCTATCATCATCTGCATGGTAAAGAGAGATACCACCTTGGAGGATCCAGGTTCAATTCTTGGTCTCATATTTCGTTTTTCAGGAAGGGTCCAGACCAGGCCATGCTTTCTGAAAATTCCATCCTTCGACCTTCTGGCTGATCTCATAATAAGTGTTGGACAGTCTGTGGTGACTCTAAAAGTGGCCATTGCCAAAAGTATCCTTTGGTGGCTTAATTCAAACTAACCTAACCAGGTTTCTAATAAATATAAGCAATTGCTTTTTTAACACCACTTCCCAATTATTGACTGACTACTATATAATGGTATTCATTCCAGACCCAACTACAAACTGCTCATATTTGTGGTAGAGCCAGTATTACTTTACAGTAGATGAATCAATATCTGGATCAAATTCATCAAAAATTTTTTAGAAATATGGAATATGAATTCCATGCATTTAGAATGGGGTTGAATAAGTTAAGAAAAAATCTGGAGATATAATATCTGAAATTAAATACAAATACTGCATAATGGAAATACACATATTATTTTCCTGACACCTTATTCATCCAGTCAATTGGCCACCATTATTGCAAAATCATTGATGGCAACCATTTGTAAATACAGATTTTCATCATAAATAATAACTCTCATAAGTCAGGGACCCCCTGCATTAAAATTCTTTGTTAATACACAAGAATATATTTTTAACATTTTATTTATATGTGCATTCTTTTTGTGATATATTCTTATTGAAATATTTAAAAATTTCAAAATATGTGTTCTAGAATAGAATGTTGTTAAGTTATGTTTAAGTCTTTTTATTCTTATTGTGCTGTGCTGAAGATGCATTATATTTAGATCAAAAATATTTTACTTTAAGTGCTTTTTTTGTGTTTGGAATTGTGAGGATCCTGTAGTGTATGGTCAATAAAATAAATGCAGTTTGAAATATATTATCATATTTTCAAATAGGGTCATGAGTAAATAACACAGTGATCCAGGATAGGAGAATTGATATGGAAATGCATATAAAACAAACAATATATATTTATTTAAAACAAACAGGAAATAAAACACATTATTAACATACTTTGCTTGAGAGAGTAAACAAGAAATCTATGTTATTTCTCCATTATCCTTTATGTCTTTGTTCTCTAATCCTTATAAGACAGCCACCAATGAGACAAGACACAGATTTACCCTTCATTACATTTATTCCTACATTTTTCTCGAATGTCTTCTTTTCTCCCTGAATTGACTGACTCTTGTTTGTCTTTTTTTTCAGAGAATGAACTTATCTTTTGTAAGGGTTCAAGTAACAACACACATGAGCAGTCCAAAAATACTGAAAAACTATATTTTTAGGAACGTTTTCGGCTTTCAACTGCCCTCTTCAACTGTAACTATTAAATACAGTTTTTTGAAAAACAGCCAACTTCTATAAAGCAGTTGTCGTTCTAAAACAGAGTACATAGAACAAATTTTAAAATTTAAACATAAATTTGCTTACAAATATATTACAATAAATTAAATTAAATCTACAAATATAACAGATTATTAACTTTTACTTTCATATATAACAAAAAAAATATATGTTACACTAGTTAGAAGTTGGTTGTTTCAAAAAACTGTATTTAATAGTTAGAGTTGAAGAAAGCAGTTGAAAGCCGAAAACGTTCCTAAAAAATAAAGTTTTTCAGTATTTTATTTTTAACTTATGTTCATATGTATTTATTCTTATAATTGTACTAGTTTAAATTGTATTATATGATGTTATTCATTGCATAAAAAATTGTATAAAAAATGCGGTTGCCATATATGCGATTGATAATGAAAATAGTTAGGATTTTTCCTTATTTTATTATTGTTTTTTAAAAAATTTTTTTTCTTGTACTTTGTCAGTGCTTACTTTGTCAATCTAGTCATATGTATTTATTCTTATAATTGTACTAGTTTAAATTGTATTATATGATGTTATTCATTTGTATAAAAAATGCAGTTGCCATAGCAACGTCATTTAATATTCCTTCTGTTCGTTCGAATCTTATTCGAACTTTTAACTTATTTTGTACCTGATGATGGCGCAATGCCGAAAACGTTAGTAGAAATATAATTTATTAAAGTTTATATATTTATCTCAGCTGCATTAAGTGCTTTTTATTTACTATTGGATAATTAACAGAGTTTAAGCAGTTTCTAAAACCTTTTTATGAAGACTTTCAGATATATTTCATTACATTACTGGAAGAATTGAACTTCCATTCTTCCACAGCAGCATTAACTCATTGAAATCCACATTTTTCTATTAGATAATTAAACAATAATTTTCCAAATTTATTTTCCCAAAATAAAATTTCATCACCGCACCGGAATTGAATCGGGATCTTTGGGTTAACGCCCCAACACCTTAACCAGTTAGACCACGGTGACCTATGATTGAATTCCATTTCGGGAAGCTTAAGTAATGATCGCTATTGAAACTTATCGGACTAGGCCGAAACTAGCACTCCCAGACGGGCTATCTATGAAGCCACGGGCCCTCTTGGCAAACCTGGGTAGACAGACTTGGCTCAAGTCAGATATCACTCTAAGCAAACTTCATACAGGGGATTAAACCATTACCAATTAACCAAACGAACCTAGCCAACTCCCCCTGGCGGATAAAGTCCATATTAAATTTTTCTAAATGATTATTTTTTTTTTTAATTTAAGCTACGAGTGCCACCATCTGTTGGATTAATAATTAATTAATTTAGAATTTGGAATTAAGGTGGCGCCATCTAGTGATTAATGATTAAACAATAATTTTTATATTAATTTTCCCGAAAGTACTAGTTTAAATTGTATTATATGATGTTATTCATTTGTATAAAAAATGCAGTTGCCATATCAACGTCATTTAATATTCCTTCTGTTTGTTCAAATCTTATTCGAACTTTTAACATATTTTATACCTGATGATGGCGCAATGCCGAAAACGTTAGTAATATTATAATTTATTAAAGTTTATATATTTATCTCAGCTGCATTAAGTGCTTTTTATTTACTATTGGATAATCTGAAAGTCTTCCCAGTATGAAAACTATGATAGCAGCAAATGGTAACCCAACTTGATATTAATTCTTTTTTTATTACCAGAAGTTTGTAAAAATGAGAAATCTCTGGATACTTGATCAGTTAGTGTATTTATTTAATTAATAAATTAATCATAAAATATTGATTGAGTAATAATATATTTCAATTTCATACATTTTCACTTTAAAAATTTTCAAATTATAGAAAAAATTATTATAATTCAAAAATTCACTTCTTGATTATATTACATCAGTTTCCTGGTTTATGCAAAAAATTGTACTGAAGTTTTTTACATAATTCAAATTTTGTGTAAAGTAGAATAATAATTTTTTTACAAAAAATTTTGAATTAAACTCTTATTGCTAGATGAACTATGAAGATTGTAATTTCATGATGTTATGAACCCATACTGTTTCTTTGTTAATATTGTAATCATTTTCAATTTTTTATAATTAAATTTATGATAATAAATTTAATTATAAAAAGAATAGTGTTGAAAGAGTCTGGTCACTGCTGCTCTGGTTCATTTTATCTTCAAAACTTTATTTATTCACATTTGTAACTTACAATTTTTCTATATTGGAAAAAAGTTATGAGAAATTTTTTACATAAAGTCAAATTTATGTTGAGTATTATATAAGTCTAGAAGAGAGTGTAGTTATTTTATGCTTTACCTAAATGTTTATGAAATAATGCCAGATAATTCAAGGATAGTTTCAATTTATAAAATTAAATAAATAAAATGATATATTTTTAATGAATGTTACATTGGGCTTGTTTTCTCAGTTGCCTACTCCAAATCTCATTTGTGTATTAATTGAGCCTACTTTAATATAATATCTTAAATAATCCATTAACAATGTTAAATGATTATATTCAATAAAATTTGTAGGGAAATGATTTGCAAAGTTACAATATTAAAAAATTGGTGATAATCTAAATCTAATGGTTTTAACGACTCTGCAAATCCAGAGTTCTGCCTGAGCTCAGGTCTTTTTACTATTTTCTAAAATCAATCTATCTAACACTAACTAACAACTACACAACAAGACAAAAACAAACAACTGAAAAACTTGTGGTTGTGAAAGTGTCGCACAAGTGTTAGAAATAAATAACGCAAAATGATGTTAGAAACTAATATTAATAAAAATTGAATAAATTCTCAAAACAAGTAAAGTTAAATAATAAAAAAATAATTTATTTGACTCAAACACTCAACAAAAAAAAAGTTAACCAAAACTTTATTTAGACAATAATAAAGCATGAAACAAGTTATCAATAACACTTGTTTAATCAAAATTCAAAAATCCAAATATTCACAACAATAATAAATATAACCCTAAATAATAATTAAATCTAACACTTCCATTCTCCGATACAAACTTAAGCAATTGTCGATCTTACAAGAAAGTCAGAAGTCACTAACAGCTCCACTCAATATGAAACACCTCAACATCTTGCTTTGTCATTTTTCACATGTGTTTTTATTGTAGTGACTTTCACAGTCCTGAGCTTGTCTCATTTACCTAAGTTGTGCAACAAGTTCAAGTTTCTTAATTTACAGAGTAATCAATTCATGTCATCCTATTTACAATTATTTATGTAGTGAATATAAAACATCGATAAGAGCTCATTCTTATATTTTCATATTGGATCAGTGGAAATGATTTAGAACAGATGACATTGAGAACCAAGAGAGTTTGTCAGGTGGTGGACTGCTGGCCTGTAACATATAATTTCTAACTGATGAGACAGAGAATGTGAAAAGTGAGTTAACTCTTAAACTAAACATAATATATTAAATAATAATGAAAATAATAAGACATAATAATGGAGAGCCTAATAAAATAATAATAGGATAGGGCAGATTTAACTTCTTCACAGATTTAAAAAAAATTTTTTAAATTTTATGTTCATCTTTTTTGTGACATTTTTAAATAAAGCAAACCTATGATATATACTTTAATTTTAAGACAAGAATTTTTATTAAATTATGAATATAATAATAATTTATATGCTCTACTATATTGGAATTCTGTTTTATAAGAACAAATGTAAAATATATTATTATATATAACTTTCATAACCATATACTCTATAATATTCAATCTCTCAATCTGTGATTAACTAATATATAATAAGTAGTAATATTTGAATCAGAAAATTCTATTCATAATTATAATAGATTGCCATTAATCTAAATCTTTAAGATTAGATTCAGTTCTTGTAAAAAATTTTTACTGAGAATTTATTATTTAATTATCAAATATGTAAAAAGTTCTATTTAACACAAAAAAATGAAGTTAACTGCTTGTTTAATAATTACCTCAATTCTCTTTTTTGATGATTCATTCAGTTCTGCATAAATTTTAGGAAATTTTAGATTACATTGTGCATTTTTAATCTAACTATATGGGTGGTTTGGAAAGTAACTTCCATTAATTTTTGTTAGTGTAGCAGGAAGCAGGTTGAAGGTTGTATATGTAGCCCGCATGGCTATGTTTTGATTTGTGTCAGTGATTTAAAATAAATAGTATTATCAGTAATGACCCCACAATCTTGAAGTACCAACAGTTATTTATTTTCATCATGCAAAATACACAAATGCTGTTGAGATTCATCATTAACCATGTGAGATTTTTTCCTTTACAGCAGCAGTATGGAATGCAACTACTATAATTGCAAGTTATGCTTGTAATTTGAATGAAAAGGGTATAAGACACTGTAAGTTGTTTCAAAAAGTTTAAATTTGTGTTTTTTCACTTAGTAGAGCTGAAAAATTATTCCATTAATTATATTCTTCACAGTTAAAACAAGAAACTTTTGCATCTTAATCTAGGTTTACCTACATTAATATTTGATTGCTACATCTGTTTTTATTATAATCAAGTTTTACTGTGTTTATATTGTAAAGAATTTATGAATAATATATGTGATTAATAAATTTGTCAGTTTTTTGTTTTTAAATATTTGATTAGCCAAAAAGTTTGTGTGGATTTTAACCTAGAAATAAAAAACAATTTTTTTTATAGAAGATTTATTTTATTTTTTATTCAATAATGTATTGTCTATTTTGACTACAACTTTTTTTCGTCATTTGGATAGCTGCATAATCCCATGTTCTTAAAAATCCCTCTCTTTCTGTATCAAAAACTGATGCAAATGTTGTTTAATGACCTTTCTGGAATCAAAGCTCTGTCAATTGAGGGAATTTTATAGGGAGTGAAACAAATTCTATAAGTGGGGACAAGGTCTGACATGTATGGAGAATAAGGTAAGACATCTCAGCTCAGTTCTTTAATTTTTGCTGCATCTGAAGAAATGTATGTGATTTGGCATTATTTTGATGGAAGATGACCTTCTTATGATTCATCAAATTTATGAAGCTTTTCATGGATCAATCGGTACAATCTGTCCAGCTGGACTACAGTTTACATTTGAATTAATTGTTATGTTCCTTGGAAGCAGTTCATAGAACAACAAATCCTTCCAGTCCCACAAAATTGAGAACATGGCCTTTCTTCTGTCCCTATTTTCAAAGTGATTTGTGCTGATTTGTTGAACTACCCCACAAGTTTTTATGGTTAACAATGTTGTAGACAGTCCATTTTTTGTCCATGTCACCATCTGCTTCAGAAATGGATCTCTTTACTTGTGATTTCTAAGTGAATCATAGATGGAAATTCATTCAATGAGATTTTCTTCACTCAGTTTGTACAGAACCCAAACATCAAGTCGACTGACATAGCCAAGTTGATGCAAACAATTTTCTATACTTAATTTGATACGTGGAGAATTTGTGCAATTTCCTGTGTCATGTAATGAGGATAATTGTCAATTAAACACTTCACTTGGTCTTTCTCAATCTCTTATGGCCAGACAAATTTTGATTAGTTAATGAATATTAATTAAGATATGTCTCATAATTATTTCAAAATTTACATAAATTTATTGAAATATTTTCATTTTTATTAATAATTTATATTTATTAATATAGTTTTTGACTGCTAAAGGGTTTTGTTTTTTATTTTTATGTTTTTACTTTATTTCAATAATATTTAATATTATAAATTTTCAAATTTTTATTGAAAACCTAATGTAAACAAATAAAAACAACTAGTCTCCTCTCATAAATAAACAGCTATAATATTCTTTACTTTGCTATAATTGCTCTCTGATAGTTGAACCTCACATCACTCCCAATACTGCACTTCTAAAAGTGTATTAGGCTTGGCAGGAAAAGCACAGGACAAGAATGGCAGCAATAAAACAATAAAAGTACCACACTCCTTTGTTTACATTAGTATTTTCTCATTTTTTTGACAAAAATACAGTCAAATGTAGTAAAATATCAATGATTAATAAAAAATATTACCTATTTTAATAGAATTAAGCAAAATTTTGGTATTTATAATTTTAAATTTTAAGGTTTTATAATTTATCCTATAAAAATTTAATTTTTTCAAAAAATCAAAATTTTTTTGCAAAAAATTTCAATAATTTATTTCTACATATAATCTGAACAACATGAATACAGTAATCTAGAATATAGAGAAAGAATGGGAAAAAGCTGATTTTCTGAAAAATATCCGATAATATAAATTTTCATGAAAACATTTTGAAATAAGAAATTTTGGTCAGAAAACATTAAGGAATCATAATCAGAAACTCATTATGCTGTTTTTTCGAAAATCCTAAACACAGCTGCAACAAACTGATTAGGACTGACTAAATTGTAGTTGTAGAATGCTATTGTTTATTCTTACATGTACGTTATATGCCATCAATAGCTGCTGATAACAATTGATGCATAGTTGAGCTGCATATGCCATCAATAGCACACAAAAGGTTAATCATTTTGGAGTCATGGAATATTTTAGTTAGAAAAAATTTTTGTGAAACTAAAATTAACATTTATATAAGACTAAACAATATTAAAACTAACAATAAAATATGCATGCAGTTCTTAATATATATTTTATTACAGTTTATAGGTTACACATATTTCATAATGATGTGGAACACTTGTGACAAGTTTTCAGAACACCAATTAAGAACCACTGGTATAAAAAAAGATTCAACAGTTATAGCACTATCAATAATAGCTTTAGGACATCACATCTGTTGGCATGAAACCAAAATTATACAGCAAATCAGTAATTGCAAGAAAGATTACATAGCCCACTGGAAGTGATCTCCACTATGTAGAAATGGTTTAATGCTTGCATCACATGACTTTTCCTATTTATTTTTTCTTTCCACTCTAATAGTTGAAAATGATCTTTGAATGGATCAAAAATATTTCTATTTAATATTCTGTTTTTGCTAAAAAAAAATTTTTTTTTGTTGTTAAATATATATTATTTAATTATATTACATTTAAATATAATTTAAGATTATATACATATATTAAAACTAAACTATTTTTTCTTTAAAATTTATATAAATATAATTTTTATTATTTTTATAGCAAATTGATGATGAAGGTGAAGGTAAAACAGATAATGTAAAAAAAGCTAAAGCCAAAGCAAAATCTAGAGAGAAAATGCGTAAAGCTAGAAAAATATTAGCTGAGAAAAGATCAGCTGTTCCTGTTGTATCTATTCCAACAATTCCTCCGGATAGGTAATTTTATTTCATAATTTTAATTAAATCTTTTTAATATTTTAAAGATTGATGCAAAAAATTTTGATTCACAGTTATAAAATATGCATTTTTCAACAATCTTGAAATAACTCTTTGTAATCAGTGTCTTGAATAAATTTATGCTATCTATAAGTTCGTAATTAAGAAATTTTATATTATACGAAGAGATACCAAGAGATCTTACCTCACCATGTTGTATGTATGCAATAGATCTGTAATTGTAAACAATGATAGGTTACTGTCTTACTAATAAACATGATTTTTTTTCTTTTTTGTTTTGACAGGTCCTGTTTAACTGGAGTTAGAAGTGTGATAGTAGAAGAAGCTATCATCTGGACAAAATTGAGTATGGAGCTGTGATATGGTTCGTTCATTTTCAATGGAAAACTACAAAAACAATTCACGAGAAGATGTCAGCTGTGTATGAAGAGGAATGTCCATTATACATGATTGTGAAATGATGGAAATGGGGTCAAATATGATTGCATCAGCCTACAGGATGATCTGACCCAAGAGAGAAGGCAGTCTAACAAAGTCATGTTATTTATGTTTTGAGACACCAAAGGTTTCTTATTGACAGATTACTTACAAAAGAATCAATAGTAACAGGAACTTGCTACAAAAGTTATGGGATGATATCAAAAAAAAAGTCAGTTTGCTGTTAAAAGGTGTGTTAGTGCTAACTGACAATGCATTTACATACCAAACTTCAGAAACATTCACTTTTCTGTGCAAATATGACTATGAAATCTTGTCCCATTCTCCATATTCTATCAACGTGGAACCTTCAAACTTCTTGTTTCAAAACTTGAAAAAACATTTATGGGGAAGAAGTTTCTTTAATGTGATCATTACTGCTGTGGAGAACTTGTTTGCCTCCAAATCTGATGACTTTTACAAAGATGGAATTATTCAACTGTTCCACAAGTATGACAAGTATGTGGCCCTAGGAGCTGAATAGATACAGAAAGAAAAGTTGAAAGCTCAAATTTTAGATCCCTAGTACATCAGTGTCATGATGATGATAAAAACTTTTTAGTTTCCCTTCATATAATGAAATAAAACTGATTTTGAGAAAGTTGTTAATGAAATTTTTATTTATTTTTAAAAATTGAGAAATTTTCAAAATAAAAGTTACTTGGATTTATTTGATCAACTTTTGCAATTTTAGTATAACTGATGTTAATTTTTATGTACTTTTGGATGTTTAATATGTAAATCTACAATTTCTTTTTTTTCTTGTAAATGGAATTCTTATGGTCTCTTTTTTCCTCTTCGGTAGTATAATCGAAATTAGAATCTTTATTAGAATAAATGACTACTTGGGAACTAGAACATTCTGATTGTGAGACATTTGATGATAGCGGACGTCGATGTAAATCGAGAACTGTTTTAAATAAATGTATCGAATAAATAAACAACTTTTATTCAAAATTCAATTTCATTTTACTTTATATTAGACTATCTAACCTGTACATTCTACAGATGTATACTCTGATAATATATTTGATAAGTTTTCAAATAAAATTTTCGCCAGTTCCTTTTCTTCAAGAGTTGATTCAGATGTCAAATTTGGGAAACCCAGAAGTATATTAAAAACATTAACTACCATTTGTATTTCCTCAAACAAAACTCCGGTAAAACTTTCACGAAATTATTCCTTTTCATTTTTTTAAATTTACAATCCTTCGAACCAAGTAGTCTAGCGTTGCTATGCAACCAGTGCTGACGTAGCGTTTCGCTGACCGCCTTACGCCTCGTTTCTCTCTTCCGTGTCATGAATGAATTCCGAATTTGATTGATGATTAAGCATTTACACGACGCTCTTCCGATCTTATTTGAATTATACCTCTTAATAATCGACTGGTCGAACTATCTATCGATACTATCTTTATTTATAAAGTTTGGTTCCTTTTCGTTTTTACCCAGTTGGCAAGCACCCCTTGTGAGTGTAGATCTCAAAGTGAATAGGATTTTGAATGAGGACTCAAACTATCAATACTATTTATTATTATTAAAAATTCCCTATTTAATATAGATTTAACATTCCAAAATAGCTTTGATAACTGGGACCTCTAGAAAATTTCAAAACCCAGAATGTCAACAGCAGATTAAATTTAAAAGAGAAATGAAGTATTATAGTAATTTTGCATAATAAAATTTCTTGAATATAAATAATTAAACAATAGCCCAAAATGCATACTTAAAATACATATTTAAATTTTAAATGAATAAAAAATATACCTGGTAATCCTTCTTTCACTTCTCCTTTCCATTGGCTTAAATAGAAAAAAATTATATAAACTGGTTAACTACAAAAACTACAGTATATAAAAATTATATAAACTAATTATGGTACCTTTCTTTTATTAAATTCTTAATAAAAGAAAGGTACCATAATTAAAATTTTTCAGTTTAAATTTATTTTAATGCAAAATAAAATTGTTTAAATAGTTTGTACTTTCTGATATTAACTTTAAAAATACTGGTATTTTTGGCCTATTAATTAAACAGAAATGGGGTGTATATCAATAATATCAACATGCTGTTATCACTATGTATATATGTTGTCCTTATGTTTTTCTAGCTACTGACTGATTATTCATTAAATAACTTTTGAACTAATTGGTAATTTTTTTTTTATTAATTTGTAGGGATGTTCTACAATTAAAAAATACTTACAAAAGTTATATAATCTGTATTTCTTAATCACACTGCTACAATCATTTAAAATTTCAGATATTCAAGCTTCTGAAACATTTTAATATCTTTTGAATTAATTAATGAATTTATAAAATCTAAAAGGAAGATAAATAACCTTGACATTTCATCTTCATCCATTTTAAAATGACAAACATTTAAACTTCAGGGATTTCATAATTTTTGAACTATTTGATTTTTATAAAATTTAATAAAATGATCATCCTTTATTAAATTTGACCATTGAAATATCTTTAAAGCCATAATTTTTAATCTCATAACTAATCATTCAATAATAAAAGAAATGTTCACTAGAAATAGCAGTTCAGAAAGTAGTTTATAAGTAGCAATTCTGATAAAAACAGCATGTTCTAAACCAAAAATTAAGCATTATAAAAATTAAAATAAATCATAAAAAATGTTCATATAAATCATAATTATCCAACAATGATTAAAATACAAATCAATAATTCCATTGTGTTAAAGATTCATTCCAAAAACTGTCTAGGCTTTCAAAACAACTTTTCAGAGTTGTGATATGCACTGGTTTAGGTACTATGCATGGGAAAGTAATTTCATCATACATTTTCTTGACACCTGCAACAGATAGTGCAGTCCTATTGGAAAGTTTTCCTTGCTCATTGTTGTCTTTCAATTTGTATGATGAAATTATTAATAATTTTTACTTTTACTTGTATGGTAGTAATGTAAAATTGTATCATAATTTATAATTATACCACACCAAGTAAAAATATTTAACTTCATATTGTAGTATTGATTGCTGATAGAAAGGAACTGTAATGAAAATATGAGAGTCACATGCAGCTCAAGAGCCATAATTTGACCATAGTGGCTACCCTGCAGCAGTCTCAAACTCACAGCCTGGTATCATAATTACAAGAGCATATAGAAGATATTCAGAAAAAAAAATCACAACCATTTTTCATGAAATACAGTAAACCTACTAAACTTTAAAAGAACTTACCTGAAAATTATTAAACTTTAAAGTGTTTTAATGAATTGTATTGAAATTCAGTACATATAATAGATTTTGTCAACTAAAAGGAAAGTTTTATTTTAACAAAATTCTATCATTTATAAAATAGCTTTAAATTTTGAACATAATTGTAGCATAGCATTAAAGAAATTAGTATATAAATAATTAAATCAACCTTTTGGATTATTTATCTTATGTAAAAACTTTTCCTGTAACACATTAATTTTAAATGTGGGCTTTCAACCAACTGAAGATATCTAAAATGCCCCTATGAAGAGAATAAATTTGAGACCACTGTGCTACAATATTGCCATGTGGCTTCTCTAGCTATATAAGCAAGAAGATTTTGTAGGGAATAAAAACATTCTGGAAGTATATAAGAAATTTGAGAAGGGAACAAAATATGGATGTATGTGGTGTGAAAGACAACAGATAGTGCAGTCCTATTGGAAAGTTTTCCTTGCTCATTGTTGTCTTTCAATTTGCCACAGTGGATCAGATTTTCTCAAATGTGTATGATTGTGGGGAAGTATCTTCATGTGAGGAAGAAAGTATTGTCTTTTGTAAATCTTGAGAAGGCCTATAATAGAGTAAATAGAAGTAATTTATGGAATGTGCTGAGAGACTAAGATGTGAATGAACAGCTGTTTGGGGCAGTGAGTGATATATGATAATAGTTCTGCAAGTGTGAGAGTAAATGAAGGCATGTCAGAATGGTTTACAATTGAGGAAGGGGTGAGTAAAGGGTGTGTAATGTCTCCATGGTTGTTTAATATATTCATGGATGCATGTGTGTGAGGAAAACTATTATGAGTGATTTATAAATGAATGGTAAGTGTGTGCACTGTCTGTTGTATGCTGATGACATTGCTCTCCTCTCTGAAAGTGAACAAGGTTTGAGGATGCTTGTACAATTGAATGAAGCATGTCAGAGGAAACAGATGAGAATAAATACAAAGATAAAAATATTCATGTTTGAGAGGGGTGAAGAATGTACAAGATGTGAGGTTGAACTGAATGAGATGAATCTGGACAGGTGAATGAGTTGGTGTACTTAGGAAATATATTTGAGAGGGAAGGTCACATTGAGATGATGAGAAGAGCAAATTCTAGATTAACTTGGAAGGTATAAGAGGAATGAGAATCTCAAAGAATCCTAGGATGGCTATATATCAGTATGTGTTGATTCCAACATTGTTGTATGGAAATGAGACTTGGTATGGGATGAAAGGCATAGAAATCATTTGAGTGCAGTGGAGATGAGATACTTGAAAGATGTAGCTGAAGACTAGATTTGACTATGCCTCAAATGATGAAATATGAAAGCAATGTGGAGTGAAAAAGAGTGTGATAGATGCAATAAGTCAGTCAACTTTGAGATGATTTGGTTGTGTGGAGTGAATGAGTGAAAAGCAATTAACAAAGTAGATATATGTTGGATGTATGGAGGGTAAATGTGGGAGAGAAAGGCCAAGAAAATAGTGGAGAGACCAAATGAATAAGTATCTGAGGAAATATGAATCAGATATTTATAAGAGGCACGCATCTATGAAAAAAGAATGACTGAAGAGGAAGATGATATACTATGTAGAGACAGAGATGACGACACCATGCAATTGGTAAATTTGAGAGTTTTTTTCCATCTTTTTTTCCTTCTTTGAGTGCTGCCCACCCTCTTATAAAAGTCTATGGGCATGATGATGAGCAAAAGTTACAGAGTTGAATTTTGAAAGAAATGACTATTGTAATAATATTTGATTGACAATACTGTACTTGGCTGTCACTGCCTTGCCTCTAGATATTTAAAAAAATTATTAAATTAGGAATTTTTATATAAACTGTGTTTTTTATTTAATAATACCCATAATATACTAAACATAATTAAAAACGATAATATCTTTCTATTCTGACAGGATTATAAAATTATGTTAATGTATACAGGGTGATTCAAAAGATTTGGAAAAAATTGAAGGACATGTAGAGGAGGCAATTCTAAGCAAAGGTTCTTACGGTCATTTTTTGATTTGGGGCTTTGTTAAAGATATAGCACATGAAAGTTTTGTAATGTCATTTTCTCTAGGTGTTAAAACATGTAAAATGCCAAAAATAAGCCAAGCTGCAACCATTTTTAAATTGGTTCTATTACTGAGTGTCTCATGAAAGAGACACTCAGTAATAGAAAGATAGATTCTAGATCAATGAAATATGCAAAGGTTACATCAGCACAGATACAATCATACAGTGCCTATGCACAATTGTACAAAAGTAAAACAATTGTACAAAATCACATTCAATGCAAACATAGCATCATCGAATGAAACTCTGGGGCACTCTTTCAAAAATCCCTGGCATTCCACTTATCATTTCAGATGCTACGCACCACACCATGTCAGATACGTCACAAAACTTTCAGGTGTTATATCTTTTTAAACAATGCCCCAAATCAAAAAATAACCCTAAGAACTTTTGCTTAGAATTGCCTCCTCTATATGCTCCTTCAATTTTTCCCCAACCTTTTGAATCACCTTGTATAAATTATACTTTTATGACACTAGCATATAATTGCAATTTTGCATGTTTTACAGTTTGTAAATCAATATCTTCCTCATCTATTGCCATCTCACTAAATTGATCATTATTATTATTTTTATATTCATTTTTATCACTAAAAGTTTGAATAAAAATCTTCCATTTCCAAGCAGAATCTTTTGAGTTCAGTTAATATCTTTTCTGATAAAACTTTTGAAACTAAGAAAAAAGTAAGAATAATTGGATATATTATTCTTTATAAACTTCTGATAAAACTTTTGAAACTAAGAAAAAAGTAAGAATAATTGGATATATTATTCTTTAATTCCAAACCAAAATCAAATTTCTCCTTAACCAAATTTTAAAAAATAATATGCCCAATAAAACTTGTGAAACTAATAAAAATTAAGAAAGATATCAGAAAAGAATTGGCTGAACTCAGAAGATTTTGCTCAAAAACAGAAGATTTTTATTTAAACTTTTAGTGATAAAATGAATAAAAAATAACCTAGCGAGACAATGATGGATGAAGATGTTAATGTACCAAATTGTAAAATATGCAAAAGTTGCATTGTATATTAGTGAGTATTACATAAGTTTAATTTGTATACATTTAGCATATTCTGATTAATTTTTGGCTTATAAATTTGCCGTAACATTAATGTTAAACTGAAATACATTAATTAAATAGATTACAGTACAACTAAACAGAAACAAATACGAATAACTAATAATAATTTTTGTATTTGTTCTTGCTTAATGTACTTTGTGAATTCCTTGTATTTCTTATGGGCAGCAGAACTTGGGAGATTATAGATTACAATATTTTAAATGTTGATATTTAATTCAAAATCATTTAACAAATTTTATGCTCATGTCATGATAAAGATATCACTGTTTTTAATTGTTATTTAGTATATTAAGGGCATTATGAAACAAAAAATAATTTATTAAAAAATTGATAAATTAAGAAAATTTGTATCATTATTTAAGCATTAGTTATTCTTTAAATATTGCATATTTTTCATTCCATTTGATTTAAATTTGAGCGTATTTAATTGTGTATTCATTTTATTTAAATATTTTGCATATTTGTATAAATAAATAACAGTAATTTTGAACGTCGTCGCAGGCATGTGGCAGTCGCATGAGCACAAGTCGCCAGACGCGAACGGTATCCGGTGAATGGAAACAAGTGCGCATGCGCAAAAACGAATGTCTAAAATACATCTCATGATACATCCATATATATATATATATATCCTTAACATATTTTTTTATGTAATTAAGGAAGCTGAGGGTATACCTAATAATAGCAAACTGATTAACTAAGCATCTATAATAGGTCATCAGCAAATACAGTTAAGGTAAAGGAAATAGTCAACCTGTGTAGTCAACAGTAAAAAAAAGAAAAAGGTAAATTTCTATAGCTGTCACGAGATGTAGCCACTTGAAAAATGGCGCTTATTTCGGGCATAGACGGTAACAGTCATTAAATTATTTGACCTTTGAGGTCAAATACTTGAATGAAGACGAAACAAAGAATTATGGTTCTTTACAAATTGTTTTTCTTTACGGCTTATCTACGCATTGAGACCTTTCGATTGATATCACTTTCATAGGGATGCCACGCTTGTAAACTCGTAAATTACATAGTTAGAATTGGAAATTTTAGTTTGAAAAACAAAAGATTTTAAGTTTTTTATAAAATAAACTTTATAAATACTTACAATAATTCAGAAAGTTCACCAATTTCTCCAACCAAAGCTAAAAGTAAATTACGTGGTTGATGATACTGGTCCCAAGAAATATTATTATAAACAATTATTATTTTTAAAAATTTCAAAGATAAAAATACAATAATAAAACTAAATGTAATTTTATACAAATAAATACTGTATTATAATTTAGACAACTTACAGATCTTCTAATGTTGGTGCTTTACTAAAACAAAAATCATTATCTGAATCGTTTATAATTTTATTGATTACATTATCATTTTCAACATTTAAATTGGTAGCCATTTCTATTTATAAAAAATTTTATTTACACTATTGCAACACCTATTCAGTTCTGTACTTACAACTTTTCGCAGGAAAATTATCAATGCAATCGAAACGCCATCTGTTATTACAAACGTTCATTTAATAATTTCTTATGTTGACAAGATAAATTTAAATATAAAACTAATGCTTCAATAATTACATATTTTATTATTAATAATTAAATTATTTAATTAATTCATAATAATTTTGAATAATGATGCTATTTGTCATATTCTAAATAAAAATAATTTGATAACCTCATTCAAACAATCGGCTTATTTTTAAGTTAATATTGGTTAATATCAAAGTTAATGGTTTTTTTTTGCATATTTTACACTCCCTTTCCAATCAGGGAGATTACTAAGGGGCGGGTCCTGTTCCAACCACGGGTTGCACCCACATCCGTCTGAAACAAATATACATTATATTTGTTGAAAGTGCGGTGCATGACAAAAAATTGGTTCGTATATTGCGGCCCATATTGTTACGACGGCGCCACCCTTCTGGCATTTGCCAGAACGCCCTTATGGCCAGTCTGCCCCTGCCTGAAAGCCAAGGAAGTGATTCCAATAGAATAGAACTGTATATTAAACAACTGGAAGTATACGGTCAGAAAAGGTTTTTTTTTGTTAACAGATGACGCCACTTTCCACTCAGTAAGAGCATTAAGTGGCGGGGCGAAACAAGCCCTTCCACAGGCTGCCCACCCCTGCGGAGGGATCAGCTGGATTGTGGAGGACAGGGATCGATGACCGGGCCCGGACCCCATGATAAATATGGTGGAACCCGAGATTCGAACCCGGGTCCTCCAGAGTGGAAAGCCGAAACGTTTCCACGCGGCCAATCCAGCCGACTCAGCCATGGTTAATACCTATCGATTTGGCTTTGTATATTGGCAAGTTTCCGACAAATATCCGGTTGTGCATGCAATCTAACATCCGTCTTACTTATGCTGTATACATTGTGTTGATTTCGTCAATTAAATATAGTCGATTCCACTTAATTGGGACACGTCAGGACTAATCCATTTTGGTCCAATTAAGCAGCTGCCCTAATTAAATGAACTAATAATAAATTCAATATAAAATATGTTAATATGTAGGAAATAAATAAGGTAATAAATTCTAAAATAAAATATGTAATTCATAGGTAAATAAATAGGCAAAAACTAAAATAAAATATGTAATTCGTAGGCAAATAAATAATAGGTAAAAAAACTGAAGTAGTAATAAATTCTAAAATATGTAATTTGTAGGTAAAAAAATAGTAATTAGGTACTATTTTAATGCTTTATTAAAATAGGTACCTAATTATTAGCTTTTTAGCGATCTCCTCTGACTTCTCCTTCAACACTGAGCAGCTGATATTCACGCCTCGCCCGCTAACTACAGAAAATCATTTGATCTAATGCTTCTTTGATTTCTGGATCCTTTCCATCACGCTTTCTTTTGGATGTTCCTGCAAATTTCTTTCTGTAATGCCCACTCCTCACGCAGTTGAGTTTCTTATTGTAGGAGACGCGCTATGGTAGATTTGATTACTCCAGTTATATCAGCGAGTCTAGGATAGCTTGTATTAAATGGCTGGCTTTTAATTTTATCCAGCAGAGCAATTACGATGGCTTGTATTAAAAGGCTGGCTTTTAATTTTATCCAGCAAAGCAGTTTTTGAGTTTGGTTTATTTCAACGAGTCTACGGTGGCTTTTAATTTTATCCAGCAAAGCAATTTTATTCAAGAATAAATGGCTGGCTTTTAATTTTATCCAGCAAAGCAATTTTACCTGAAAGTGCAAAATCATTTCTTGGCATCGCAAAGATTAAAAATTTTAAATAAAATCGACATTGTAAATGAATATCGCTAGGTACAATATATAGTAACGGTAGTCTCTTAAGGTTGGTTCTCACTAGCGCGATAGCGGTATTTTACCGCATTACTTTACCGCCGCCGGAAAACCGTTAAGCCGAACTATCTTCATGGAATATTTTTATCTGGCAGCGGCCACTTACAGAGCCGCCATCATCACAGTCTGACCAACACCCATGATGGGGTCAACCGGAAGATTGAAAGATGGGTTTCAATGGTCCGGACCCAGATCCCTCCTAAAAATTGGAGTAGTTGGACCACCGGATCCTCCAGAATGGTAAGCCACAGCTTTACCACGCAGCCATCCGGCTGATCTGTCATTCGGTCAGTCCGCGGGTCCCACATCTGAACATGTGTTCGTTAACCGAACATAAAAATCTTTCAAAAAAGTGTTCGTTATCCGAACTGTTCGTTAACCGATCACCCATTGTATATTATCTTGAAAGTACATTATAGGAAGGATGTAAAGATTTCTCACAATTAATTGGCATAGAGTTCCGGCATTCTAATTATTGTACACTGTACGATTATGATGGAAAATAAAGTAAAAATTTCTGTTTTACGTTATCAATAAGGGTACGTTCTGTGAGGATCTGACTCCTGTACCATCCCTAAATTTATTTCCATTATAATTTTATTAAAATATTTGTTTTCTTATTAAAAACAAATCATAATTTTGTAAATTTACTTCCAAAGAAGGAAGCACAAGTTTAACTAAATATTTCACTTCCAAAGAAGGATAAACAGAGAAATCAGAAATCAGATCGACAGGGAAAAGCTATACGTAAGATCGTCTTTCTGATTACTCATGTCTATCGATGTTCATGTCTTTTTTCGGTAAGAAATCCGTTATACGCAGATAGAGATTTTTGCTGATATAAGAGCGGAAGGAAGGAGTGTGCGGAGAGTCTTCCTTCGACGACGAATAGAGAGTCTTCCCTCGACAACGAACACAGGAGTCTTCTCCAACGAGAACAAGGAGTTCTCCCTCGACGAAGTGCAGAGAGTTTTTCCCCGACAAACAACAGAAGCGAATACTTAAGTCCCGGAGTTCAATTGGATATATTTGAAGACTATCCTTATCCTTACAAAAGACTCGAATCTATTAGTAATCCGTCGTCAACTACGAGGACTCCATAACAGTCAACAAATCGATTATTATAGTGAGTGTTTCTGTGCGTTTTGTGTGTGAATTTTATAGAACTAAAGACTAAAATCGTGGACTAAAGACTGTGTAGTGTGTTACGTCTACAAGACCACCTGATCATCAAATTAATAACAGGTATTTATCCTCCCGTCTTATCGACGTTAAGCCTAACGTCGCTTATCATTGTTTGTAAAGAATCTCTCTCAATAAATGGAGTTTTGGTTTTTATACCGTAGTCTCTGAGTCATAAGTAGCAAACAGAGTTCATTCACCCGTCCTTACCCACGTAAAAGCCCCATACTGTTCTAGGCTCTCGCCTGTTTGTTTAGTGTCATACACGACACTAAACTGGTGTCAGAATATCCTGATATTGAACCGCTCCGCGAGTCCCGAGGTTCCACAGTTCCTAAACTCAACGGTTTATAAACCGCTTTAGCCAAGCGTTCCAAAACTGCTTTTGAAGATAAAACGTTTTAAACCGGTTGGGAAATCAGAGTCATCGAAGTTTTTCTTCGGTGAATGACACTAGGGGATTACTAAAAATGGCGTCAGCAAAGTTTTTAATTAAAGAAACGTTTATATTTTTTATATATCGTTCAAATTCTCTACATATTCCAAAACTGTTTCATGATTTTTTGGGTGGCCCACCCTTGGCCCACCCAAAAAAAAAAGCTAGTTAAGTCACTGAAACGGAGCGTATCGCTCCGCTTATTACAGTCACTACTCTTGCTGTTTAAATCTTTCACAAACCCCTCAATTTTATCCCGATTATTTTTAATGTCATAATTGGTGGCTCGCCAAATATCATAAAACGAAGCCAAATCGCTAAACTTTTCTCCTAAGTCAAGTTTCTTAATTATTTCTGCCTTTTCGATCTCAATGTTTTCTGTTTTCGCTTTTCATTTTTTCCGATTTGTGATATTTTGTAAAGCTAAATAACAAAACACTGATACAGTAAAAATTACTGTTTTACAGTAATCAGTGTACTGAACTTAAAAATTAGTCCAACTATAAGCCTGAGAACGAACGAATAGCGACTGACAATTTGTTTACGTCAGTTTCTCTTTCTCGCACATCGACAAGTTGTGACAAAAATTTCACGTTGACAACTGTCGACGCGACAGTTCGCAGAGTGTCGGACAACAATGATTCAATTGTACATAGAGTTATCGAAGTGTCGATGAAAGGAAGGTATTAAAATTTAGCACCTAGAAGAAATAATCAAGAATATTTGTTTGGAAACAAATTTTGTGAATAATTTTGTAAGGTATTTTAATTATTTTTTATCATCCTTTCCTGTATTCGCCATGAGGCGCCGAGTAAAATAAAGAGAGCGAAGCGGGCAGTTGACTCGTCTTAGACGGCAAAGGTGGTCCCTAGTGTGTGTATGTATGTATGTATATATATGCATAGACGAAAACTGTGTGTGTATGTAAACTATGTGTGTATGTATGTATGTATATATATGCATAGACGAAAACTGTATTTCCTTTCTTTAAAAATGTAGTTTTCAATTTAAGAATAATTTTATACACATCATACACACATATATATGCTTAAGTACTGTACATGTTCTTTTTTGCTCATAATGCTTGCCATTTCATACAAAGCTGGTAAAGAAAGTCATATTTTGACTTTTAGAATTCGAAGAATTACAGATATATTTTGAAAATAAAAAATGAAATCTTTCCTTATTATTTTAAAAATGAATTGTCGTGTGCAAAATTATCTATCAGATATATATTTAATCATTTGTATATAATTAAACTTCTATGTAAGGACCAGATGAAAATATCTACATCCATTAAAAATTATTTATTTTCAAGAAAAAATCTCTTTGAATTAACAAAGCTACTGAAAATAATTAAAAATTATTTCCATCTTAATAAAATGTCACAAAATCTGTAAAAAATGTTCTACTATAAGAAAGCATTATTAAATACTGTGCAAAATTTAAAGATGTATTTTCTGAGTTTGCAAATATAAAAATTTGACTGTATAAGAAATCCATTTTTAGCAAATTTCATCTTTAATTTAAAATTGAAATTTGCGAAAGTTTCTGTTGATTCTTTTTGAATATCAATTCGAGAATATGAAAAATTTATCAATAAATACAATAAATATAATATAGTTTTCCATTTCAAAAATATGTGTAAGTTAGGATTTTCGATTATGACTAATATAAAAAATAAAAAATGCTCAAAATTGGCCTGGAGGACAATATGTGAACAACATTGTCTCAGATCAGATTTAAAGTAGAATTTTTGTAAAATTTATATCTCTGTGATTTGTCTTTGTATTATTATTTCTTGGGATTGTTTTCATTTATATTTCAGTTCTAGGTGGTCAATAAGTGGAGTTATAATTTCTTATGATTTTTGGATTTCTGATAGTTATCAAACTCGATGATAGATTCCTAGTGTCTATGAGAAGGAGACAAAAGAACAGCTGTCCCTGGCTCCATGATTTTTGGGTTTTTTACCACTGTATATTTGTCAGTTTTGTTATTTTGAATGTAAATAAGTGTCTGTGAAATAAATGTTATACTTGAATAAATATTAAATATCATTGTTTTTATTTTATTGTCCACAGTTTTATTTTAAATTTTGAACGGCCTCAAAAACATTAGTTGTCCCGGGCCTTACATTTTCTCTGAAAGGCACTGCAGGACTATTAATTTATGAGTGTCATAATTAATAGTATGGTTTGCATACAATTATATTTATATGCAGCAGTAATTTCATGTTATTTTTGTAAAATCATATAATAAATATATATAATTGTAAAAATAGTTAATTTTTACTACATGATAGCTGTATTCGTAGGTATAACCACCAAAATATTAGTAGTCTATAAGTGTACTACGAACTCGAAAACATTGAGAACCACTAATTTAGACAGTCTAATATAATTCAGTGATGTGTTAAGAAATTTTAGATGACTGGAGTTCATGTTTAGCGCATTATAAAAAAAATGATCTAAGGCACATTTTTATGCGAATATAAATTTTAGAATGTAAATTACTAAAAATGTTGTTAATACTATATTCCAACAGATAGCGGGATAACTTAAAAACTGTGAAACTCTTAGTTGTATGCCGCCATCTATTGAAAAAACAATTCACGAATTTTAACTTAAAACAAATTTTGATCTTTCTACTATAATAATCATCATCATTTTATTTAAAGAAATAATCCAATTATTGCTGTTCTTAAAATTTCATTCCTTTATTAAAATATATTAATATTTTTAATTTGTTACATAATTTCATAATTTATTAGAGATTATACGATTATTGTTTTATTAAAATTCATCTTTCGCATTTATCTACATTTCTTTTATTGAAACAGGGACACTGTAATAAAAAAAATGTTGATTCATTATAAAAATATAATTACTTATACTAAATTTTAAAGAAAACTAATTATAAATAAGCTCTACCTATTCACGTACAAAATGCTTTTAAAAGTAACATATTGTATTACTTTCAATGGTTCTACCATTTAATGATTGGGGTGGACGAAAGTTATTTCTTAGTTGCTGTTCTGGCTCTCCTGGAGCCGTTCTCAACACTTGACGAAATCTCTCCAACTTAGAAAAAAGCAGCATTATTAAAAATAACACTTTTCTTTCCTTTTAAAGCTTTCGAAATTTAATATGCACTTACCTGTTGTACAGTCACTTTTGAAGGATGTGTGAAAACGAACCATGTTACAGCTTCGTTACACGTTGGGGTAGTCAAAGATCCAAAGTAACGAAAAAATGAACAGCATTTCCTTGGCAATAATTCGTCAAAGGATGATTCAAAAAGCAAACTATCTGTTTGGTTGGCGTAACGGACGGAAGCGATTCCTCGACTTATTGTTTCCATTGCATCCGAAGAATAATAGGATATCTAAAAAAATTCATTATCACTAAAATAAATATGCACCGTAAATACAAATGAAATAAAAAAAAAATTTACTTTAAAAAGTACTGCTAAAACTACTATTCCATCTCTATATCTCTGAGCTTCTTCTATGTTTCTATATTTTTCATTTATGTGAACAAAATGCAACTAAAATAATATAAGCATAAAATTTGAATATATCATGTAATTAAATTATAGAATATTGGATAAAAAGGTACATATTACTTCTAAGGGAAATTGTGTATTTCCTAAAGTATGTTCGGATCCTTGAGAATTGTCAGTACCCCAATGGAAATGGAATTGAATAAGTTTATAGGTCCCAACCAAATTTCCTCCACTTATAGCGATTGTTATATCGCTAGGAGATACAATTTCAACTGAAAGAAATCAAGGAAAAAATTTAAATGATAAAGTATATTTCATGTACAACTGACTTAAATTAGTTAAGATCGATGAATCGATTGATGACTCGATCCTTTCCTTTATTCGATTTTACATCTTTTTAAAATTTGAGAATATTCAGAATCGGATCATTACTACTATCGTAATAAAAATCAAATTTCCATTATTTTCAACATTCTTGATTTTTTTTTTTTTTTTTAATTCCAGTAATATGTATGAATTTCATTTAGATTTAAAATTTTTGTATTAAAATTTTTTACATTAAATATGTATGAATTTCATTTAGATTTAAAATTTTTGTATAAAAATTATTTCCTCACTTTTTATGGTCATCTTTTTTTTTTATTATGCCATTAATATTTACTCCACATCGATCATTTTCCATAAGCCTGGTTCTCTAGTTGGTCATAATAATATGCGAATTTTATATAACTCGGATAGTATTCATGCGAATTATTATACTAAAGAATAAATCTAATTCGTACCCTTTTGTTCGATTTTAGAATGGAAAGGATCAATAATAAATATCCTTACTTGTTCTTCCTCCGAGATTTACAATTTCTACTTCAGGAATTATAGTACAGTAGCCTTTAAATTTTATACATTCAATATATTTGTAGACAACATCTCTGCAATCTATATTAATAGGAGATTGATTTTGGCCTCCACACTGTTCGAATAAACTTGGCCAAGTTTCGGGTCCTGGAAAATTTAAATATTTGTATTTTAATTATATATTTTGATGTTTAATTAAATTTAAAAATATATATATGTGTTACTTGCCACGCTCTTCGTAATTCCAATCAACTGAAAATAAACAACAGAATGAATTGAAATGTTTAAAATTCACAAATGCATTTATAAAATTAATGATAAACAGTCCTTATAAAAATTATTGCAGGTGTATATACAAGAGAGTTGCGTGTAGTATTTTACATTGCACAACTGTTTTTCGCTCTATTTAACATACATCAATGACATTTTAAGTTATTTTAAGACTTTTTTTGTTATTAGCATAAAAATAAACACTTATTATATCAAGTGCAAAATTTATAAGAATGATTTTTAGTTAAATATTTTAAATAACAAAAATATTACGCAAAATATAAATAAAAATTAAAGAAGTTATTACTGAAAACAAATAAAATCTAATATACAGTAATATTGTATTGGAAATAAGGAGATAATTACGTTCAAATCAGGATAATATGAATTATCGATGGTTAAAATATTTACAGTTTTATAGAATGATCACGTTCAATCATGTTTCACAATTCAAACTTGTTTTGAATTTTTTTTTTGTATAAAAATAACAAATTTAATTATTACTTTATCTGATATTTTTTATGCTCCGTAATTCTCTGGCCTAAAGTTTATTACTTTATCTGATATTTTTTATTAAAAATTATTTTAATTCAGTTAAATGTTTTTTTTTTTTTAATTATTTAGTTAAGTTAAATTAATTTCCCTCTCTTTTCGCTACACTTTTGCTTACGAATAATTTCTCGGAACTGGTTAATTGACCGACAAATGCAATTTTCTTGGATATTCGAAAATGTTTTAATTCGTTTACATTCGGTTTGAGTGAAACCAAGACCCTAAAACTTGGAAAAAAGAAAAAAAAAATTAGAAAAACTCTCAATAATAGAGAAATATCATACATAAATACTAATTTTTCAAACATGTGTACAGATTTATTTTATGATCAACAACAGGTGAAATTTGGTAATAAATAATATTCATTGTTTCTAATAAAGATAATAAAAATATTCCCGATAACTCTGAAATTATTAGAATATCTGTAAACATTTAAATTTTTTAAATACTATAAATAACTTATTTCTTAAAAAAAATTTCTTGTGAGTCTTTTGTTACTATATAACAAATCAGTAGCAAAGGAAGCGGGAACGGATAAAAATCGGAAAATCGAAATCCATTCTATGACAACGTAATTCTTTAAATTATAAGCTCTAAATTTATTTTTATATATATTTAATATGTTAATGAATCAATTTTTCGCCTTATATCAATAATTTTTATAAATTCCTACGTGCTGTACGTTGTTTAATTTCATTTTATTGTAATAAAAAATGTTAAGTAACTTTTTACAAAACAGAATTTTATGGGTTTAAAATAATTAGTCTTCTCATAATAAACACGAGCATAAATTAAATCATTAAAATAGATAAAACTATTAAAATTTTACTATAAGTAATAATAAGTAAAATAAAATCAAAGAAATATTTAAAAATACCGTTTTATTTTACATACAGTGTATTTTTAAATATTTCATTTTCAATACTTTTACCGTTTTGGCTGGAAACGATGGCAAATAACGAAACGATAAAAATAAAGTTCATGCTGAGATCTAATAGGGGAACGAGAGAAAATAAAATTTATAGATAAATCCTTGTTTATAATTATCCAATCAGAATAATATAAATTTCCTTGGTCACGTGATGTTAGTGGCCTTTCCAGTACAACTGTTGTTTCAATGTAAAACTTGCATAATTTTGATATATTCTAAAATTTATAGATAAATCCTTGTTTATAATTATCCAATCAGAATAATATAAATTTCCTTAGTCACGTGATGTTAGTGGCCTTTCCAGTACAACTGTTGTATCATTGTAAAAATTGCATAATTTTGATATATTCAAATAAATAAATAATCAATTAATATACTTATTTTTCAATAACTATATATACAATACAGTATTAAGTTTTAAAAATATATATTAAATTCCATTTTCGATTAGTATATAATAAATTTTGTAATCATAATAATATTTTCTATAAATAATTATAACGTGTTAAGCATAAATATTATTATATTTAGTACTATCCTGTATCGCTGATATATGTTTCTGATTTCTATAAAAACGGTTTTGTTATGGAATATTTATAGCATTATTCAGTAAAGGGAAAATTCCTTTTGAAGGAGTGACATTATGGTTAGAGAATTATTTAGATTTATTGGAAACAGGATAGTATTTGTGAATCATCATTTAGTTTCCCAAGAATACGTGAAGATATTTATTGCCTACTTAAAATTCTGCATTCAGAATGTAAAACCTTAATGGAAAAGTCACTAATCTAGTTTTTTCCAGTTAAGATTGTTGCGGAACCGGAAAATCAAAAACGTTACATAAAGTTTAGGATTCTTTTTAATTGAAACTTACATGATGTCTAACAAGATATTGATATTCAGGGCGAAGAAAAACTTCGTAGTAAAATTTTGTGTATAGATAGGGGGCCTTGAAACAAGTCGAAAATGTCTAATGAACATATGATCTAAATGGCACCATTTTCGAGTTATAATCCTTTAAAGCTAGTCAATCACTATCGAGTACACAAAGTATCAGGAGCGTCGCGTTGCCAAGACGCGTCGCTTGCCTTCTTATTACCAGTAGTAAATAGAAGAGCGACGCAATGCGAAGCGTCTTGGCTACGTGACGCATCCTGACGCTTTGTGTACTCGATGGTGATTGGCTAGCTTTAAAGGATTATAACTCGAAAATGGTGCTATTTAGACCATATGCTCATCAGACAAATTTTACGTCGAAGTTTTTCTTCACCCTGTATTTAAAATTTAAAATTCTTTTCATATTTATTAATTCCTTGTAAAAATCTTTATTCTTTTTCGATTGTAATTGTCATTTTTAATAAACACTTTATTGAAATATTGTTAGATACAGATTGTCTTACAAAAGAAAACTTTAAAAAGGGTTGAACATGATATTATGGATAAACAACATTTAATTACCAATGAAAATCGCGAAATGATTTTCTATATCCGACTATTTCTTTCTAAAAAGTTCTTTATTTATCTTGTTTGTACTTGATTACTGCATAAGAATATTAATCAGTCCAATCTGCGTTTTAGTCAAACAGATGCGTTTATGCATTTTCTACAACTGTAACGCAATCGGCAGGTGTTCTTTTGATTAAGCAAGAAATTTCTTCACTTTTGCCAAACTCAAATGAGCATAAAATTTAATACGTATATTTTTGATTATAATAATTTTATAAATATAAAATAAGAGGATATTGTTTGTATTAAATATAAAATAATTAAATGAATTGTTTTTATTATACTTTTTTTCCGAGAAATACAATAAAACCTCATTGACGCAATGAAATTAAATGCATTTATATAATTTAATTAATGCTTCAGAATTGATTTATTTTAAAAAATATAAACATCGTTCTATAAAGCAATTCTTTCTCATTTTTCATGTAATAATCTCAGCGTATATTTTATTAATTTTATATGTCATCATCAAAATAGAGGGTATCCTCAATAATCCCTCAATAAGAGGATTTTCCGTGTATATAATATACAATTAAATCTATGATTGATACATTCCCATTCAAAGAAAAGTGTGGATATTTTCATGTATAACGTGTAATATTAATTAATTGTTCATTGTTTGCTTAATATACAATACTAGCTATAATACCCGGCGTTGCCCAATTTTGTTATAAATTCTATTGTTAAATTTTTCATTTGTAAAAAAAATTTTACTAGATTACATTGTTTCCATAAAAAATTTACATTTTAATGACATTTTCATATTTATAAATCTAGTTAGCAAAAAATAATTCCAAAACTTCTTTAAAAATTTTTAAATGATGCTTGTAGATTGCATAAATTATTTCTCTATAAAAAAGAATTACCTGATCTGCCACAATCAGCACATGAAACAAGTTCTTCAGCTTGTCTCGTCTTTTTATTTTCTATATTATCACCAAGACAAAAATCACAATAAGGACTCGCAGATACTCCAGATTTTCCAGAGGCACTCTTCTGACCTAATGAATCAAAGAATTTATATAAATATCTTCAGTTTTATATATATTTTCTAAATTTTAAATTAAAAAAATTCTTTGTAAATTATATATAGAAATATTTTAAAAATTCAAATCTCTTGCTCTTTTTACTTGAAGTTTTTATAATATAATTTTACATACATGATATTTATAAACTTTGTATTTCAGTGTTAAAACATTTATTAATATGATTTTGTCAACTATCTTAATTTCAGAAAGTTAACAAAATAAAATTGTGCATCAATTCTCAAAATTCTTAGTACAGTTTTATTGTATTTAATGTTTTAAAGCTGAATCATTCCATGCAAACTTGTAACAAAATTATTTTTAAATAAAAAATAGAAATTTTTTTTCTAGTACTTTCTGTGTAGTTTGGAATTATGTTAATTCTAATATTGATAAATAAATATACCAGGAAAGTTCAACACAAAAATTGTAATAGACATCAAAATCTAAGTTTTATACTTTCATAGTATATATACAATTTTACAAAATGAATGTGATTTAGAAGCACAAATTTTTACAAAATTACATAATAACATGCATTATGTGCAATTACATTAGGGCTACTTCAAAAATTTTGCTATGGTTTATTAATATATTTTATGACAGTTATAGTCTAAAGTAACATTTATACAAACTTTATGAAACTATATGGTCTATTACAAAAATAGATGAAATTAAGAAAAAATTTTGAGAAAACAAAAATAATTTACTGCAATATTATTTCAGTGTAAAATTATATTAAATCATAAAAAAAAGAAAAACTAAACAGTGGTCGAAATAGAATACTATCAGATACTGATAAATATTTTAGATATATTAATTATTATACAGAATTAATGAAAAATAATATAACTTAAAAGTATTTTCTCTACAATTTTTATGAAACTTTTCAGTATTATGAAATTTTTTATTCTGGAAAAAAAAAATCTTATTTTAAAAGTTCAAAAAAAATTAAAATGATTTTGATATATATTTTCCTTCAAGTTTGTACTGCTAATCAAATATATTTAAATTGGTATTCCTATTAAATGACTATATGAATTTATTTGCTTAAAATAAATTTCTAAAAAAGGACTCATTTCTATGCATTTGAAATTTATGAACTTCCATATCGACCACTAAACACAAATACAATAAAACCTTTATCAACTGTATCATAAACTGCACACAATCATAAAAATTGCAAGATACACTTATTATAAAAGATGAAAAAAAAAAGAAAGAGAAAGAAATACATATATAAATGATTGCATTTTAAATCTATTAACGTAGAATCGATCACACACCTTGCACAACTGTAGCACTCTTGATCCCAATTTGTGCAGTTGATGAAGGTTCTACTGTATATCATATCACGAATTTCAACAAACCTTTCACGAAAATAATTAATGGAAAACAAATGAAATAACATTACAGTAACATATTAGTAATAAAATTAAAAATGCAACAATAAAAAATAAATTACATTTTTATCATGTGACAGAAGGAAAAAGTTAGAGATCATTACAGTTGATATCTTACCATCGCAGCATGCAAAGCTATCAAACAAGCAACTAAGATTATTTTATTTAAGAAATTTATATAGTTTAAAAAATAAATTTCAATACTAAATTTCTTATTATTACAAAATTTTTAATTTTATATTCCACAATAATAAAAATTTATGTATATAAAATGAATTCCACACATTTCCTTATGCTTCCACGTTTAATATTCTACCTGAACATACCAAATTTTACAGTTTATTCACTGGCAGGTTTCAGGAAATCCCAATTCAACAGATCTAGTAAGCAGACATTCATTACAGCTGATATTTTTAATTTCCAACAATTCTTTTTTCGGATGCAGAAGGAAACAAAAAATTTAATTAATTTTTTTAAAACAATAATGATTCTAATAAAGTAGTGTGTTTATAAAATTCATGCAATTAAACAGGACACGTTATGCAAAAAACAATTTACAGCAAACATTAACAATATGAAACAACAGGTGAATTATGACAAGTGGTGATAATTGAAATATATTTGTTAAAAATTACATGCATCAATACACAACAATAAAGGCTGTGTTCAATTTTGACAAGGAAGACACATACTTTTACCAACTTCTTCTCCTGACATTTTCACCCATGACATTTTCACATAGAAAAAAAAGACATTTTTTAACTTTATTTTCTATCATGCAATAAGAGAAATTATGTAAGGAGAAGAAGAGGTATGATGTTTATTGAGGCTGTGAATGTCTGCCGTACCATTGCTTGGAATCTTTAGGAAAGACAAGAAGCTGTCCTGAAATTTCCTCAAACCTGCAAGTGGATTGTCAGTGGAAGGTCCAGCTGAGGAAGGTGCTGATCCTGTCACATGACATGAGGGTGATGCATTAGAAGGTGCATTGCTTGAATCCTCTTCTGTGTTTTCTGCTGATACACTATTGTGACTATGCATGTAGTGATAAGATAGTCCTGGACGAGTCTTGTAGCGGGCACCGCAAACTGCAAAAATAAGAACTCTTAAATCTGTAATTTTATTAATAATTGAATATTTATCATCATAATTTGCATTTCAAATGTTTGAAATGCGAAAATAAATAGAATTTTCATCAAAGATAGTTATAATAAAAGTATTGCCTTCGCACTAATCCGCGACTTTGCAAAGATAATATTTGGCTAGTTGAAATATTCTTGTTTCTTGATTAAAATTTTTCTTTTAACATAATCTAGTCATAATTTGTTTATCCTCTTCGGATCCACTACAAAAAAAACCTATTTATTTTGGGAAATTTTGAGTTTTATTGACACATACATTCATGTTTGTTTATAAAATATATAATTTTCAAAATCTCATGGTTAGTTTTTTTTTAAATTTGATGTGTCTTATAGGACACATTGGGTCTTTAGGCATGCAAGTTTTTGAAAAAATGTACAATGTTTTCCAAAATGTTAATTAATTTTTCAGAAAAATAAATTTAATAAAATTTTAATGCAGTTAAACTCCTCGGATGCCATGTGTCTCATGGGACACATGGCATCTGAGGAGGTTAAGATCATCAGAGTTACATATTAGGTACAGTATTTCATACTTTATAATATTTTTATACTTTAAACAATATTTTTAAAAAAGAATCACAAAATAAGATATATATAAAGTTAAAAAGTAAATTTATGTCATAATGAAAAATAAATTTTATGAATTTATTTTAATTTTATTTATATGCTAATCTATTGAAATCACTGCTTTTCTTAGGCTTATGATTAAAACTAGAATTAAAAAATAAAATTATAGCACTTTTCAGCAGTCCAAAAAATGTTTTATTAATCAAAGAGTTAACAACCGAGTAATGTTTTCGGCTATAGATTAGCCATCTTCAACTCTTAAATGCTTAAACCTTTAATAACTGAAGGTATTCTAAGAATATCTACACTCTAGCTGTTGCAATTCCATTTTGCTGGAATTGCAACGATGTTCAGATGACATTGATTTTTCAGATTGGTGACACAAACTAAGTGCTTTCCTGCAAGGAGTACATCGTTTTTTGCGAAATTTCATACCAAAAATACAAAAAGCCATAAATGAGAACCTGTATCTTTTTGGATAAACAAATACAATAATCAAGTTCCAAACAATTCCTCTTTGAAAGACGTCTATAAAGAACGTGCTAATGGGCTTGTTAACATTTATTTGTTGTAATATTAACTTATTTAAAAAATGTAAGCAGTTATGGTTATTTGAATTTATAAAGTTTTAATTAAAGTTTTTGTTTTTGTACAGAAAATGTGACTTTTAACGCTTAATTGAAAATTAAAGATTAATAACGAGGAATGAAATTAAAAATATATGTTTAATTAAAAGCAATTATGTAATAAGTATGTATTTTTGTATTATATTCATTTGATTACACAATATTTTTAATTATTCTATCTATAATTTTGAATCTTTACTTCAAAATGCACTTTAAAAAAGTTTAGATGTGATGTGGCCCGCGGCAATCTTACAGACTCAATAAATGGCCCTTGAATTAAAATGAGTTTGACACGTCTGATTTAATGGATCTCCATCGATGTGGATCCCTATTTCTGTATTCTGAAACAATTCTCAAAATACGCCCATCAGTATCACAGTTTTTTTTTCTATAGTAGTGAAAGATGTCTGATAACAAGTTGTTCGTAATGAGTATCCCGTCCTTTCAGCAATTTTCGCAGTTCAACTACGAATTTCCAAATAGTTGGATGATGGAAAAATAATTCGAATGCAATGTTCGATAGGCTGTTTCTTCGTGGTTTATTGATGCGATCTTCTCCATTCATTGTTCGCTGAAATAAATTCCATAATCATTTTATAACATCTCATTATCAATGTGTTTACCACATGCACAGATGGAACTTTGCTACAAGCGCTAATTACTATTGTAGTGCAATGACATACCTGCAATAAGTCTTCTCTCTTCTCTTTTCATGGAAGTTTGAATGCCATTAATGAAGCCAATGAAAAAGCTATCTCATTGCTTACAGTTAGAAACTACAATTTTACTTATAAAGATGGAGTGTATTTTATTTTTGTATCTTTGTGTTATGTAGTATATCATATGCTGAATAAATAAAGGTGTGGGAACAGTTCCATTGACAAATCATTTACCAATAAATCTATACAGATAGGCCTCGATTAGCGCGACTTAAAAAATTGATACCGTTATTCGGTTAGCGGTCGGCCGCGTGGTAAAGCTTTGGCTTACTACGCTGGAGGATCCGGGTTCGAATCCGGGTCCCACACCTCCAGTTTTTCTGGAGGGGTCCGGGCCCGGCCTGTTGAACCCCATCCTTCAACCATCCGGTTGACCCCATCACGGGTGTTGGCCAGCCTGTAATGGGCTCTATAAGTGGCCGCCGCCAGATACAGTATATCCCATGAGGATATGGCGGCATAATCTAATTAACCAAACCAACCACTATTCGGTTAGCGCGAGAAAAGATTCGATTAGTGCGAGTTCAGTCTTACTAATAAAGCTCCTTTTATGATGTCAATTAACAAATTACCGTTAATTTTCGGTTAGTAAAACCGAACGAGGAGCAGTCCAAGAACGGTCACACGATTTTGAAGGGGTGAAAATCAGAAAGATGGGCTTTTTCCGTTAACTGTTTAACATTATTGTACTGCGCATTCTATTTTTAGGTTTGCTATCGATTACAGTATAGTATTATTTAGCTTTGCTACAGTATAGTACAGAATTTTCTTTTTTAAAAAGTACTGTATCGAAATGGATAAAAGGAAGAACACTTTTGATGATAAAACAGGAAACGAAAAAAAGAGAAGTGATTACGCTACAGCAAAAAATGGATGTGATTGAGCGACATAAAAGCATTCTTTGTTAAATTTTTTTAAATAAGGATATCTTTACAAATTTATTTGCCTATTATATTGCTGTGCTACCGATATTATTTATTTTCTTTTGTTTATTATCTGATTTCTTTATTTAAAATAAAACTTGTGAAAAAAATTTGTTTTTGTTATCTTTTGGTGTCGTATTCTGCTAATAAACAAATAGAAAACTTGTTAAAAATTTCTCATTGGTTCATTAACTTCGCTTATTAATGCTATCTGGAACTAATTTACTGATTCAATAAAGTTGCAATGCTTAATTGCAAATCGGCCTATTCACTCAATTCTCGACCCAGAATTGGCGGCCAGGCGGCGCTCAACTTCCGCTTTCGATTCGCTATTTTAGTTTTGATTTGGCGGTTGGTTTGATGATGATATGAGACGCAATTCCTGGTAAGTTATTAATTTAGATGATGAACAATGATGTAAAATATGAAAATAAATATTTACAATAAACTTAACACTAACTGTTTAAGAGTTATTCATTGTGAAGTTAGCTAATGGCCGGAATCTCACAAAGCAAGAACCAATTACCATATTTTTCATAGAGTTAATACTTCGATTAGCGCGAGAAATTCGTGGAACCAATTATTCGCGCTAATCGAGGCCTACCTGTACATTCATTAAATCAGTAACTGGCACAAATGCTATTGCTATAACCATTTTAATTTTTGTAATAAAACAGTTTAAATAAAACTGGGCCTGGGCTGGGTACTGGGCCTGGCTCGGTGATCTCCGACCTTCACCATTCGAGGCCCCCTCCACGGGTGTGGGTGCAGCCCGTGGTAGTAACTGGCCCCGCCCTATTAGAAATCTCCCTGACTACAAAGGGGGCGTAAAATAAAAGAAAATATATATATACATCAAAAATCTGGAATTCTCGAAAATCCGGCAATCCTCAGGTCCTGAGGTTGCCGGATTTTTGATAGTCAACCTGTATATGGAATTGGAATGCCTCCACATAAGTTAGCATTTCAATCTTAACAGCCCTTTGGCCAGATTGGCCTCATGGAAATGGTTTGGTTTTCCATTTTGAAGGACTCTGGTTCCATCTCTTGCAATGCTTATTATGGGGTCCGAGCCCGGCTTATCGATCCCCATCCTCCATAATCCAGCTGACTCCTCTGCAAGGGTAGGCAGCTGTAGAAGAGTTTTTTTTTTTCGAACCCGAATGGAAGTTATGTTATGGAAACTTGTCCCCCGAAAAGAAAAGCGCATAACGAGAAAGCCGAAAAAAAAGCAAACGAGTCCGCCGGGTGGTCCGAGTCCGTATGAGGGCTCGCCGCAGGTCCCCAGTGACGGATGTGGACACCACCGAAGCAGTTCCGATTTCGTATGCGAACCCACAAATAAGCCCACAGTGACGGACCTCGGAACCACCAAAGCGAGGTAACCGCTTTAGTCGCCTTTTACGACACGCGGGGTCAGATGGTGGGTATATTCTAACCCCTACCCACAGAGGGGGTTTGTTTTGCTTCGTCATTTAGTATTCTTACAGAATGGAAAGTGGCGTCATCTGTTGACAAAAAAGAAAATCACCCATTGTGAGTCGAGCAGATGGCCATGGTAGAAGCGTACTATTCTTACAAGTTAGTATTAGGCCTGGCTAACAATGACGTAACCAGCATTGTTTTTTGGGTGGGCTAAGGGCCACACCGATGTGAAAGAACATTATCCCGTATGCGCTTTATTAAAATCGCATTTACGTAACAGAATGCTTAATGATCGGTTAAGCAATTTAGCAATCATGTTCATCGAGAGAAAAATCGCAAAAGCTCTCGATTTGGACAAAGTAATCGATCGTTTTGCATCATTATAGTTGCCGGCACGAAAGTTGGAGGAAAATGACGCATGCGTATTTGAGAAAATGTTATTCAACCAATCAGAAACGGTCAGGAAACAGAGCATTACTTATTCCAGATGCTTCCGTTAGTGAAATCGCAGACGACATAGGCTTATTATGATGACAGTATTATTAGGGATGTTTGGTAATAACTGTGACTGGAACCAATGTTTAAATTTATTTCCATCCATTTCATCATGATAATTTTCGGAGTTAGTGCCAGATCGGAATAATAATTTTGCGTTTTGTATAAA